>JABXJD010002325.1:0-2500 GCA_013375575.1 Percina caprodes
ATTACATATTAAATATATTATTACTACGTTATTTACATATTAAAATATATTATTACTACGTTATTACATATTAAAATATATATTATTACACGTTATTACATATTTAAATATATTATTACGTTATTACATATTAAATATATATTATTACTCGTTATTATTACATATTAAAATATATTATTACTACGTTATTACATATTAAATATATTATTACTACGTTATTACATATTAAAATATATTATTACTACGTTATTACATATTAAATATATTATTACTACATTATTATTACATGTTAAAATATATTATTACTACGTTATTACATATTAAATATATTATTACTACGTTATTACATATTAAATATATTACTACGTTATTATTACATATTAACATATATTATTACTACGTTATTATTACATGTTAAAATATATTATTACTACGTTATTACATATTAAAATATATTATTACTACGATTATTATTACATATTAAAATATATTACTAACGTTATTTACATATTAAAATATATTATTACTACGTTATTATTACATATTAAAATATATTATTACTACGTTATGATTATATTTAAAATATATTATTACTACGTTATTATTACATATTAAAATATATTATTACTACGTTATGATTACATGTTAAAATATATTATTACTACGTTATGATTATATGTTAAAATATATTATTACTAAGTTATGATTATATGTTAAAATATATTATTACTCGTTATTAAAATATATTATTACTACGTATTACATATTAAAATATATTATTACTACGTTATTACATATTAAAATATATTATTACTACAATATGATTACGTATTAAAATATATTATTACGTTATTACATATTAAAATATATTATTACTACGTTATGATTACATATTAAAATATATTATTACTACATTATGATTACGTATTAAAATATATTATTACTACGTTATGATTACATGTTAAAATATATTATTACTACGTTATGATTATATGTTAAAATATATTATTACTACGTTATGATTATATGTTAAAATATATTACTACGTTATTACATATTAAAATATTATTACTACGTTATTACATATTAAAATATATTATTACTATGTTATTACATATTAAAATATATTATTACTACGTTATTACATATTAAAATATATTACTACTACGTTATTACATATTAAAATATATTATTACTACAATATGATTACGTATTAAAATATATTATTACTACGTTATTATTATATTAAAATATATTATTACTACGTTATGATTATATGTTAAAATATATTATTACTACGTTATCACATATTAAAATATATTATTACTACGTTATTACATATTAAAATATATTATTACTACGTTATTACATATTAAAATATATTATTACTACGTTGTTACATATTAAAATATATTATTACTACGTTATTACATATTAAAATATATTATTACTACAATATGATTACGTATTAAAATATATTATTACTACGTTATTATTACATATTAAAATATATTATTACTACGTTATTACATATTAACATATATTATTACTACGTTATGATTACATGTTAAAATATATTATTACTACGTTATGATTATAAATATATTATTACTACGTTATTACATATTAAAATATATTATTACTACGTTATACATATTAAAATATATTATTACTACGTTATTATTATATTAAAATATATATTATTACTACGTTATTACATATTAAAATATATTATTACTACGTTATTATTACATGTTAAAATATATTATTACTACGTTATGATTACATATTAAAATATATTATTACTACGTTATGATTATATGTTAAAATATATTATTACTACGTTATTACATATTAAAATATATTATTACTACGTTATTACATATTAAAATATATTATTACTACGTTATTACATATTAAAATATATTATTACTACGTTATTATTACATGTTAAAATATATTATTACTACGTTATTACATATTAAAATATATTATTACTACGTTATGATTACATATTAAAATATATTATTACTACGTTATTACATATTAAAATATATTATTACTACGTTATTACATATTAACATATATTACTACGTTATTATTACATATTAACATATATTATTACTACGTTATTATTACATGTTAAAATATATTATTACTACGTTATTATTACATGTTAAAATATATTATTACTACGTTATTATTACATGTTAAAATATATTATTACTAAGTTATGATTACATATTAAAATATATTATTACTACGTTATTATTACATATTAAAATATATTATTACTACGTTATGATTATATGTTAAAATATATTATTACTACGTTATTATACATATTAAAATATATTATTACGTTATGATTACATGTTAAAATATATTATTACTACGTTATGATTATATGTTAAAATATATTATTACTACGTTATGATTATATGTTAAAATATATTATTACTACGTTATTACATATTAAAATATATTATTACTACGTTAT
>JABXJD010002325.1:7500-15000 GCA_013375575.1 Percina caprodes
TACTACAGTCCGGTCTTGGACTCGAGTCCGGACTCAAGACCGTTTTTATGGCTGATATGGCTGTTGGTCTCAACCGAGTCCAGGTGTCTTTATTATGTTGATGATAATATTGGAGGGAAAACCCAAAATGGTTGTCTTGATACTGTCATGCATAAGACCTTTTATTCTGTCCTGGACTCGGTCTTGACTCAGACTTGAACCTCTTTGGACTCGGTCTTGACTTGGCCTCAACTAGTCCTGGTCTTGGACTCGACTAAGGTGGTCTTGACTACATTCCTACCGGCTGTTTTCTGCAACTTTTTATACATTTCTATGAATGAAAACATGACAGGAACACGGTCTGGGGTCCACCTGGGGCGGTTTTCCTGCTGTTTTTCATTTATTTGAGTGTCTGAGGTGAACTCAGCTGACTGGGGGTCGGTTTCTAAGGCTTTAGCAGCCTCATAACAACACACAAAACACATTTTAATTCCGCCTTTATGGAAATTCAGTTTCTTTATTTCACTTAAAAACGTAAACATTGTAAGTGACGTCACCTGGCGGGCTGTTGCCTAGCGATAGAATCCCATTGAAAAGGTCTATATTGTTATTTTTATATGTTTCAGACTCTTTTTGGGCCTCCTGGTGACACTAAAGTTATGATTAAGTTATTAAAGTTGTAATAAAGTTACACCGACACTTTCAAACTCGTGTCTTTGTTTTTCTTGCGGTTGGTTTGTCCGGTAAAATACATATTTTGAAACTTTATGAAATTGAAACTTAACCTAAATTATGAATTAACGCCAAATCTTGCGATTTTACGCGTGTGTGTGTGTGTGTTCATATTTGTGTTCAAATGTAATTATCTTATTTCATCTTTTAGTATTATTGCACTAATGTCCTCAGGAGGCTACTTTTCCCTTTGTTTGTGAATCTGGTTTTTTCTTGTACCAACATTTTGACAGTTTCAATGTATATGGCAAGTGAAAGTCCCGTGCGTTTGAAAATGTCTTAATGAAAGAATAAAATTAAAAAAAAAAAAAAAAAGCACCGACCTTTCCGGGTGTCGTAGTCCCTCTTGGCCGGCCTGCTGCTACTCTTCTCGGGGTCACTCCTCCTCCGGAGCCGCTCTCCGCTGCCGGAGCGTCTCTGACAGGCCACCGGGTGTCCACCGGGCGGGCTGCTGCCGCCGCCGCGCTGTCCCTCCACGTCCGCCGACCGCTTCTTCGCCTCGTTCTCCGGCGGGCTGGACCCGGACCCTGACCCAACTCCGGGCCCGGACCCGGACCGGTACTTGCCGGCTGTGGCGGCGGCTCTGGCCGGCCTGGCAGGCCGTTCGGCGGACCCTGCGGTCGCCATCTTCCCTGGTGAGTCTTCTCTCTCAAAACAAACCCCGCCCTGCCGCCGCCGTGCGCGTGCAGCCCGCCAACAGTTCTGGCGTTCCATCACGGCGCGAGCCTGATGTTTCACTTCAAAATAAAACGTGTATTAGACTGTGTATGGTCTGTAGTTTAACATAGGATGACTGATTATACTTTTTCATATATATTTATACATTTAATTTTACTTATTTTATTTTTTATAAATGTTATATATATATTTTATAATTCCTTTATGGATACAGATTTTATAAATTGTATGTATAAAATTTGTAAAAAAAATAAAATATGTAAAATTAATGGTATAATTTTTTTTTAAATTAATTATAATTATATATAAAAACTATTTTGACAGTAACAAGCTTTAAACACAAGCTTGATAAGATTTGCCCAAATGAGAAATATAACATGATGTAGATTTAATTCTTAGATAAATTCAACATGTGACTTTATGTCATATTAAACATATTGTTCAATTATTGTATAAAATATGTGTCTTAAAGTGAGTTAAATATTTAAAATATACCAGCAATATAATTGTATCTGAATTTTTACATTTAGCGCCCCATAGAAACTGGGTTAAAAAAATACATTTATTATATAAATCCAATTAATTATTTTTAACTTTTATTGTGAAAGGTTTCATTTTCAGGTCGGCCGGTGGCAGCAGAGCGCTGCGAAACCCGGATGTAGACCGATTTTACCGTCGAGGAAGAATGAAGAACAACAACAATGGCGGCGCGCCGGTAGAGGAGAGTTCCGAGAGCAAAACGGGGAATTTGAGTCTGAAGGTAAAAACACCGGAAATCAAACTGATTTAATATCAAAGCTGTGATGAAGTTGAAGGGATTTTAACACCGGAAACGTTCAGAAAGTCTGGTCTGAACGTTAGTTTGTGTTGAATCTGTCAGTAAGGTCAAATTATACCTCTAACGTTTTATATACATGTAAATAATCACTACTTTTAGTGTGTATAGAGCAGCATATCTCCACCAGACTCCATGTAAATAATCACTACTTTTAGCGTGTATAGAGCAGCATATCTCCACCAGACTCCATGTAAATAATCACTACTTTTAGCGTGTATAGAGCAGCATATCTCCACCAGACTCCATGTAAATAATCACTACTTTTAGTGTGTATAGAGCAGCATATCTCCACCAGACTCCATGTAAATAATCACTACTTTTAGTGTGTATAGAGCAGCATATCTCCACCAGACTCCATGTAAATAATCACTACTTTTAGCATGTATAGAGCAGCATATCTCCACCAGACTCCATGTATATAATCACTACTTTTAGCGTGTATAGAGCAGCATATCTCCACCAGACTCCATGTTAATAATCACTACTTTTAGTGTGTATAGAGCAGCATATCTCCACCAGACTCCATGTAAATAATCACTACTTTTAGCGTGTATAGAGCAGCATATCTCCACCAGACTCCATGTAAATAATCACTACTTTTAGCGTGTATAGAGCAGCATATCTCCACCAGACTCCATGTAAATAATCACTACTTTTAGCGTGTATAGAGCAGCATATCTCCACCAGACTCCATGTAAATAATCACTACTTTTAGCGTGTATAGAGCAGCATATCTCCACCAGAGTCCATGTAAATAATCACTACTTTTAGCGTGTATAGAGCAGCATATCTCCACCAGACTACATGTAAATAATCACTACTTTTAGCGTGTATAGAGCAGCATATCTCCACATGTAAATGGGTGAAATAAGAGTTTATTCCAACCAGACCAGAGTGGTGATTGGTGGAACAGTGGAAAGATGAACCAAGACGGCTTTTGGTAGTTTTATTTAGTTTCTGTCCACTTTGAATTAAGTATGTTTCACGATGATAAAAGTCCTGTCCCGTCTCCCGTTGTGGTTTCTGTCTCCCGCTGTGGTTTCTGTCTCCCGGTCTGGTTCGTGACTGCCGGTCTGGTTCCTGACTGCCGGTCTGGTTCCTGTCTCTCGGTCTGGTTCCTGTCTCCCGGTCTGGTTCCTGTCTCCCGGTCTGGTTCCTGTCTCCCGGTCTGGTTCCTGTCAGCCAGTCTGGTCTGCAGGATGCGGGGCGTCCGGCCGGTAGTGGAGGTGGTCCGTCTGGGCCTGGTCTCATACACGGAGGCTCTGCGGCTGCAGCAGGTCTACGTGGACCGGCACCGGTCCGGTGCGGCTCACGCTCTGCTGCTGTGCCAGCACCCGCCGGTCTACACCACCGGGCTCCGCCACGCGCCGTACCCGGCCGCGCTGCTGGAGCGCCTCCGCCTGCTGGGCGCCGCCGTGCACCGCACCAACCGCGGCGGACTCATCACCTTCCACGGGCCGGGCCAGCTGGTCTGCTACCCGGTTCTGCACCTGGCCGGCTTTAAGAAGGTCTGGACCGTCAGGAGGTTTCATCCAGTAGATTCTCAACCAGGGCTGAAAAAGAAAAGCGTCAAAAAGGCAAAAAAAACGACGAAAAAATCATCAAAGCGACAATAAAAAGCGTCAAAAATCCTCATTTTTTACTATTTTAGCTGTTAATGTGACTTTTTTGTTCCATTTTAGTTGAATGTGATGTTTCCATATTGCATTTATTGTTTGATATTGATATATATATATACATTTTTAACATTTTTGTCATTTTTTAAACATTTTTTGTCATTTTTTAAACATTTTTTCTCACTTTTTTCAACATTTTTTCTCGCTTTTTTCAACATTTTTTCTCGCTTTTTTCAACATTTTTTCTCGCTTTTCAAAAAAAATTCTCACTTTTTTCAAAAAAATTCTTACTTTTTTCAAAAAATTTTGTCATTTTTTGTCATTTTTTCAATTGATTTTGCCATTTTACAAAACATTTCTTCACTTTTTCAAAAAGTTTCTTAACTTTTTTAACATTTAAGTTTGTTGAACTTAGTTTCTCACTTTTTTGTCATTTTTTTTCTCACTTTTTAAAATTATTTTCTAATTTTTTCAATATAGTTTCTCACTTTTTTCAACATTTTTCTTCACTTTTTGAACATTTTTTGTCATTTTTTCAACATTGTTTCTTCACTTTTTTCATCATTTTTCTCACTTTTTTTCAACATTTTTTGCAATTTTTCAACATTTTTCTTCACTTTTTGAACAGTTTTCATCATTTTCGGTGCATATTTCTGACGGTTTTCTGACATTTTATAGACCGTACAACTAATGGGTTCATTCATAAAACAATCACCAATGGACCACTCTGTCTCTGCTGTCTCTGTCCTCTCAGAGTGTCCGCTGGTATGTCTCCGAGCTGGAGAAGACCGTCATCTCCGTCTGCAGCCGCTTCGGTATCGAGGCGTCCACGTCTCCTCACACCGGGGTCTGGGTCGGAGACAACAAGATCTGCGCCATCGGTACCACAACACACTGCACGGAAACACACACACACACACGCACACACACACACACACACACGCACACACACACACACATATATAATATGTGTGTATACCCGTTTGTGCAGGGATCCACTGCGGGCGCTACGTCACGTCCCACGGCCTGGCTCTGAACTGTAACACCGACCTGTCGTGGTTCGGCCACATCGTGCCGTGCGGCCTCGAGGAAGGGTGACGTCGCTGAGCGCCGAGCTGCAGAGGGACGTCAGCGTGGAGGAAGCCGTCCCCCACCTGCTGGACGCCTTCAGGGAACACTTCCACTGTCAGCTCACAGACCCACAGACTGACCCGGACGGGGGGGGGGCATCAGCCTAGAAACTGACTTTAAATTAGGGTTGGAAAGGAAAGAAGTGTGCAGCAGAGGGTCTGGGCCTGGTCCTGGTCCTGGTCCTGGGCCTGGGCCTGGGTCTGGGTCTGGGCTTAGGCCTGGGCCTGGGCCTGGGCCTGGGTCTGGGTCTGGGCCTGGGTCTGGGTCCGGGCCTGGGTCTGGGTCCGATACAGCATCGTATTGCAATATTTTCAGTGGCAAAACTTCATCGATACATTATATAATATATATTATAATATATATATATTATATTATATAATATATATTATAATATATATATATATATTATATTATATAATATATTATATAATATATATTATATATTATAATATATATTATATAATGTATATATAATATATATTATATATATATATTATATATTATAATATAATATATTATATAATGTAATATATAATATATATTATATATGATATGTGTTGTCAGTTATGTCCTGTTCTGCAGCGATAACATTGAAGATGAACAAACAGAGAAATGTTTCTTTTTAGATGAAACAGATTATTATTATTATTATTATTATTATTATTATTATTATTATTATTATTATTATTTCCTTTTGAGGACGTCATTTGAAATTGGGAAAAAAAGAGTTGGAAAAATGGTAATAAATTACAAAATATCGCAGAATGTTGTAATTTGATTAAAATTGCATCGTGATGATATCGTATCGTCTGGTGACCCCCCCCCCCCACTTTATAACAGAGCCGGACAGCGGGGGGGTCATCAGCGTAGAAACTGACTTTTTGAATAACAGCTTCAAAAAGCTACGAACACGTCGAAGAACCGAGAACTTTGAGAAACAAGGAAAAGATGTTCAAAACAACAGCTGTCCTTTAAAAAAGTGACAAATATGTGTTAAAAACGAGAAAAAAAACAACATGAAGAACCGATAAACGCATAGAAAACGTTGAAATACGTCGAAAAACTGAGAACTTTGAAGAAAACGGAGAAAAACAACATCTTTCCTTGAAAAAAGTTACAAATATGAAAAAAACACGTAAAAAAATTTAAAATACGTCGAAAAACGAGAACTTTGAAGAAAAAGGAGGAAAACAGTTTCCAAAAAAGCAAACTTTTCTCAAAAAAAACGAGAAAAAAAACAACATAAAGAACCGAAAGAAATAATTAAAAAACGTTAAAATACGTCTAAAAACCGATAACTTCGAAAAAAGGAGACAAAAACAACAAAGAACCGATAAACGCATAAAACACGTCGAAATACGTCGAAAAAACGAGAACTTGTGAACAATTGTGAAAAAAAAACATGTAAAAAACGTTAAAATACGTAGAAAAATGAGAACTTTGAAGAAAAGGGGCAAATATATATAACGTGACGATATGTTTGTGGTTTTACTTTGGAAGAAACATTAGATTTTTTGGCAGTTTTTGTTGTTTTTTAAATACATTTTTATCGCTTTTTAACGTCTTCTTGCGTATTTTTTAATGTTTTTAATCTTTTGTTATGATGGTTTACATGAAAGTTGATATTAATAAATACCGTTGGAAGGCATGAGGACTGTGATTGGCTGGTCTGAGTCAGAGTAGGAAGCGTAGCCAATCAGAGGCAGCGGAGGGCGGACATTCCGTTGCCGTCCTACGAGACGCGTTTTCGCCCCGTGACTTAACGGCGGTGGTTATAAAGTTAATATTTCCTTTAAGTCGAGCTTTACCGAGGAATAAAACAGCATATAACGGTCTCTGTCAGCATCTAACTGGCTGCAGTCCGTCTCAGACTCCCGTGGTGTAAATTTAGCTTGTTGCTAAAATTAGCCTCGGCGTAAAGTTAACGGAGAGTTGAGCACCGTAAACAGATGTGTGTGTGGAACCGGGTCGGCTAACAGCTGGGAGCTAAGCTAACACACCTATCACTTTAACCCCGTTACCCGACAGTCAAATGGCCCTGCTGCAGCTTTAGCTAGCCTGGTAGCTAGCTTGCATCTGTCAGTCAGCATGGGAGACGATAACGGAGTCAACGGGGATTTGAACGCCAATTTACGGTGCCAGAGCACCGGCGACCCGCAGCTGGACAACGCGGTGCACCAGTGGTTGGCCTGGGACAAGGTGAGTGTCCCGGAGCGAGAGGTTAAATAACTTAAAAATGAAGCCTGTTCTCCTGTACGTGCTTGATTTACTGTGGACGGAACGTCACCAAACCTCCCTGAGAAAGTGGCATTTTAAGATTGCATTGCATGTTGGCAAAGTAATGTATTAATACTGGTTTAACAAACTGTATTTTATGGATAATTATGATCGGCTGCTACTATCGGCATTAATATTTATTGGTAAATCAGCACTTTATTTCATTTAACAGACACTTTGTGAGCAGTTATACGAAGCTCTGCTGAGTTTAGCTGCGTTGATGGCGCGTAGGAACACCTGGCGCAGCGG
>JABXJD010002325.1:20000-30000 GCA_013375575.1 Percina caprodes
GCTCGGTGCTGCAGCCGGAGTGATGATCACCGCCTCGCACAATCCCAAAGAAGACAACGGATACAAGGTCAGAAACATGTGTGTGTGTAACGGGGCTCAGATCTCCTCGCCCCCCTGCAGGTGTACTGGTGTAACGGGGCTCAGATCTCCTCGCCCCCCTGCAGGTGTACTGGTGTAACGGGGCTCAGATCTCCTCGCCCCCTGCAGGTGTACTGGTGTAACGGGGCTCAGATCTCCTCGCCCCCCTGCAGGTGTACTGGTGTAACGGGGCTCAGATCTCCTCGCCCCCTGCAGGTGTACTGGTGTAACGGGGCTCAGATCTCCTCGCCCCCTGCAGGTGTACTGGTGTAACGGGGCTCAGATCTCCTCGCCCCTGCAGGTGTACTGGTGTAACGGGGCTCAGATCTCCTCGCCCCCTGCAGGTGTACTGGTGTAACGGGGCTCAGATCTCCTCGCCCCCCTGCAGGTGTACTGGTGTAACGGGGCTCAGATCTCCTCGCCCCCCTGCAGGTGTACTGGTGTAACGGGGCTCAGATCTCCTCGCCCCCTGCAGGTGTACTGGTGTAACGGGGCTCAGATCTCCTCGCCCCCTGCAGGTGTACTGGTGTAACGGGGCTCAGATCTCCTCGCCCCCTGCAGGTGTACTGGTGTAACGGGGCTCAGATCTCCTCGCCCCCTGCAGGTGTACTGGTGTAACGGGGCTCAGATCTCCTCGCCCCCTGCAGGTGTACTGGTGTAACGGGGCTCAGATCTCCTCGCCCCCCTGCAGGTGTACTGGTGTAACGGGGCTCAGATCTCCTCGCCCCCTGCAGGTGTACTGGTGTAACGGTGCTCAGATCTCCTCGCCCCCTGCAGGTGTACTGGTGTAACGGGGCTCAGATCTCCTCGCCCCCCTGCAGGTGTACTGGTGTAACGGGGCTCAGATCTCCTCGCCCCCTGCAGGTGTACTGGTGTAACGGGCTCAGATCTCCTCGCCCCCTGCAGGTGTACTGGTGTAACGGGCTCAGATCTCCTCGCCCCCTGCAGGTGTACTGGTGTAACGGGGCTCAGATCTCCTCGCCCCCTGCAGGTGTACTGGTGTAACGGGCTCAGATCTCCTCGCCCCCTGCAGGTGTACTGGTGTAACGGGGCTCAGATCTCCTCGCCCCCCTGCAGGTGTACTGGTGTAACGGGGCTCAGATCTCCTCGCCCCCCTGCAGGTGTACTGGTGTAACGGGGCTCAGATCTCCTCGCCCCCCTGCAGGTGTACTGGTGTAACGGGGCTCAGATCTCCTCGCCCCCCTGCAGGTGTACTGGTGTAACGCCGCTCAGATCTCCTCGCCCCCCTGCAGGTGTACTGGTGTAACGCCGCTCAGATCTCCTCGCCCCCCTGCAGGTGTACTGGTGTAACGCCGCTCAGATCTCCTCGCCCCCCTGCAGGTGTACTGGTGTAATGCCGCTCAGATCTCCTCGCCCCCCTGCAGGTGTACTGGTGTAACGCCGCTCAGATCTCCGCCCCTCACGACAAGCAGATCCTGCAGAGCATCGAGGAGCAGCTGGAGCCCTGGAGCGCCTCCTGCTGGGAGGAGGAGCTGGTGGAGCGCTGCCCCCTGAGGACCGACCCCCTGACCCGGATCAACAGCTGCTACATGGACGAGCTGTCCTCGCTCTGCTTCCACAGGTACCCCCTCCACAGCTAGTCCCCGGACCAGGGTCCCGAGTTAACACTCGCCCGGTACGTAGGATCACCTGATTCCAGACACTGGAGAGATAGATTAGATAATAACAGACAACAGGTGTCTGTCTCATTTGTGTGTCTTCTGTGTGTGTGTGTGTGTGTGTGTGTGTGTGTGTGTCTGTCTGTCTCATTTGTGTGTCTTGTGTGTCTTGTGTGTGTCCTATGTGTGGGTCTCACATGTCTGTCTCACGTGTGTGTCTTCTGTGTCTCATGTGTGGGTCTCACGTGTGTGTCTTCTGTGTCTCATGTGTGTGTCCTATGTGTGTGTCTCATGTGTGTGTCTTCTGTGTCTCATGTGTCTCATGTGTGTGTCCTATGTGTGTGTCTCATGTGTGTGTCTTCTGTGTCTCGTGTGTGTCTTCTGTGTCTGATGTGTGTGTCTCCTGTGTGTGTCTTGTGTCTCGTGTGTGTGTCTTCTGTGTCTGACGTGTGTGTCTCCTGTGTGTGTCTTGTGTCTCATGTGTGTGTGTGTTCTGTGTCTCATGTGTGTGTCTCCTGTGTGTGTCTTGTGTCTCAGGGATCAGAACAGACGCTGTCCGTTGAAGTTTGTCCACTCGTCCTTCCACGGCGTGGGACACTCCTTCGTCCAGCAGGCCTTCCTCGTCTTCGGCTTCGCTCCGCCGGTCCCCGTCCCCGAGCAGAAAGACCCCGACCCCAACTTCCCGTCCGTCCGCTGCCCCAACCCCGAGGAGGGACAGTCGGTCCTGGTAGGACGTAGATCCCCCATATCTCTTTATTATTTTATATATATTATTATTATTATTATTAAGTTATTAATTATACAACGAGCTGTAATAATCTGCTGTCCACTGCAGGAGCTGTCTCTGTCTCTGGCTGAGCGGGAAAACGCTCGCATCGTCCTGGCAACGGATCCGGACGCCGATCGATTGGCTGTCGCCGAGAAGTCTGACGGGTAAAAGACGTCTTCTCCGTTTTATTAGAGTCAACACCGATGAATGGTTATTATATTATAGGAAACTGTGTTGTTGCCCCTTATACCCCGCTGTAGAGGCTGTTGTTGCCCCTTATACCCCGCTGTAGAGGCTGATGTTGCCCCATATACCCCGCTGTAGAGGCTGATGTTGCCCCATATACCCCGCTGTAGAGGCTGATGTTGCCCCATATACCCCGCTGTAGAGACTGATGTTGCCCCATATACCCCGCTGTAGAGGCTGTTGTTGCCCCATATACCCCGCTGTAGAGGCTGTTGTTGCCCCTTATACCCCGCTGTAGAGACTGATGTTGCCCCATATACCCTGCTGTAGAGGCTGATGTTGCCCCATATACCCCGCTGTAGAGACTGATGTTGCCCCATATACCCCGCTGTAGAGGCTGTTGTTGCCCCATATACCCCGCTGTAGAGGCTGTTGTTGCCCCTTATACCCCGCTGTAGAGACTGATGTTGCCCCATATACCCTGCTGTAGAGGCTGATGTTGCCCCATATACCCCGCTGTAGAGACTGATGTTGCCCCATATACCCTGCTGTAGAGGCTGATGTTGCCCCATATACCCCGCTGTAGAGGCTGATGTTGCCCCTTATACCCCGCTGTAGAGGCTGATGTTGCCCCATATACCCCGCTGTAGAGGCTGATGTTGCCCCATATACCCCGCTGTAGAGGCTGATGTTGCCCCTTATACCCCGCTGTAGAGGCTGATGTTGCCCCATATACCCCGCTGTAGAGGCTGATGTTGCCCCTTATACCCCGCTGTAGAGACTGATGTTGCCCCATATACCCCGCTGTAGAAGTTGATGTTGCCCCATATACCCCGCTGTAGAGACTGATGTTGCCCCATATACCCCGCTGTAGAGGCTGATGTTGCCCCATATACCCCGCTGTAGAGGCTGATGTTGCCCCTTATACCCCGCTGTAGAGGCTGATGTTGCCCCATATACCCCGCTGTAGAGACTGAAGTTGCCCCATATACCCCGCTGTAGAGGCTGATGTTGCCCCTTATACCCCGCTGTAGAGGCTAATGTTGCCCCATATACCCCGCTGTAGAGGCTGATGTTGCCCCATATACCCCGCTGTAGAGGCTGATGTTGCCCCTTATACCCCGCTGTAGAGGCTGATGTTGCCCCTTATACCCAGCTGTAGAGGCTGATGTTGCCCCATATACCCCGCTGTAGAGGCTGATGTTGCCCCTTATACCCCGCTGTAGAGGCTGATGTTGCCCTATATACCCCGCTGTAGAGACTGAAGTTGCCCCATATACCCCGCTGTAGAGGCTGATGTTGCCCCTTATACCCCGCTGTAGAGACTGATGTTGCCCCTTATACCCCGCTGTAGAGACTGATGTTGCCCCTTATACCCCGCTGTAGAGACTGATGTTGCCCCTTATACCCCGCTGTAGAGACTGAAGTTGCCCCATATACCCCGCTGTAGAGACTGAAGTTGCCCCATATACCCCGCTGTAGAGACTGATGTTGCCCCTTATACCCCGCTGTAGAGACTGATGTTGCCCCTTATACCCCGTGCCTGGCTCCAGGTGCGGGTGGAAGGTGTTCTCTGGTAACGAGCTGGCGGCCCTGTTGGGGTGGTGGATGTTCTTTAACTGGAAGGGGGCCCACCCGGACCCGGCAGACACCCAGAGGGTCTACATGCTGGCCACCACGGTCTCCTCCAAGATCCTGCAGGCCTTTGCTCGCATCGAGGGCTTCCACTTTGAGGTCTTCTTTATTTTTTATATAATTTTTTAATTATTATTTTTAATTATTATTATTGTTAATTATTATTATTTTTTAAATATTTATTATTATTATTATTATTATTGTTATTATTATTATTATTATTATTATTATTATTATTATTATTATTATTATTATTAGAAGTGTTGACGCTGTCTTTGTCCAACAGGAAACTCTTCCTGGGTTTAAGTGGATCGGGAACAGGATTCACGAACTCTCCAAAACAGGAAACAGCGTCATCTTCGCCTTCGAGGAGTCGATTGGTAACCAACCGCTCTATAATCTACAGGTAGAGCAGGTCTAGACCGCTCTATAATCTACAGGTAGAGCAGGTCTAGACCGCTCTATAATCTACAGGTAGAGCAGGTCTAGACCGCTCTATAATCTACAGGTAGAGCAGGTCTAGACCGCTCTATAATCTACAGGTAGAGCAGGTCTAGACCGCTCTATAATCTACAGGTAGAGCAGGTCTAGACCGCTCTATAATCTACAGGTAGAGCAGGTCTAGAGCGCTCTATAATCTACAGGTAGAGCAGGTCTAGAGCGCTCTATAATCTACAGGTAGAGCAGGTCTAGACCGCCCTATAATCTACAGGTAGAGCAGGTCTAGAGCGCTCTATAATCTACAGGTAGAGCAGGTCTAGAGCGCTCTATAATCTACAGATAGAGCAGGTCTAGAGCGCTCTATAATCTACAGGTAGAGCAGGTCTAGAGCGCTCTATAATCTACAGGTAGAGCAGGTCTAGACCGCTCTATAATCTACAGGTAGAGCAGGTCTAGACCGCTCTATAATCTACAGGTAGAGCAGGTCTAGACCGCTCTATAATCTACAGGTAGAGCAGGTCTAGACCGCTCTATAATCTACAGGTAGAGCAGGTCTAGACCGCTCTATAATCTACAGGTAGAGCAGGTCTAGACCGCTCTATAATCTACAGGTAGAGCAGGTCTAGAGCGCTCTATAATCTACAGGTAGAGCAGGTCTAGAGCGCTCTATAATCTACAGGTAGAGCAGGTCTAGACCGCCCTATAATCTACAGGTAGAGCAGGTCTAGAGCGCTCTATAATCTACAGGTAGAGCAGGTCTAGAGCGCTCTATAATCTACAGATAGAGCAGGTCTAGAGCGCTCTATAATCTACAGGTAGAGCAGGTCTAGAGCGCTCTATAATCTACAGGTAGAGCAGGTCTAGAGCGCTCTATAATCTACAGGTAGAGCAGGTCTAGAGCGCTCTATAATCTACAGGTAGAGCAGGTCTAGAGCGCTCTATAATCTACAGGTAGAGCAGGTCTAGACCGCTCTATAATCTACAGGTAGAGCAGGTCTAGACCGCTCTATAATCTACAGGTAGAGCAGGTCTAGACCGCCCTATAATCTACAGGTAGAGCAGGTCTAGAGCGCTCTATAATCTACAGGTAGAGCAGGTCTAGAGCGCTCTATAATCTACAGGTAGAGCAGGTCTAGAGCGCTCTATAATCTACAGGTAGAGCAGGTCTAGAGCGCTCTATAATCTACAGGTAGAGCAGGTCTAGACCGCTCTATAATCTACAGGTAGAGCAGGTCTAGAGCGCTCTATAATCTACAGGTAGAGCAGGTCTAGAGCGCTCTATAATCTACAGGTAGAGCAGGTCTAGAGCGCTCTATAATCTACAGGTAGAGCAGGTCTAGACCGCCCTATAATCTACAGGTAGAGCAGGTCTAGAGCGCTCTATAATCTACAGGTAGAGCAGGTCTAGAGCGCTCTATAATCTACAGGTAGAGCAGGTCTAGAGCGCTCTATAATCTACAGGTAGAGCAGGTCTAGAGCGCTCTATAATCTACAAGTAGAGCAGGTCTAGAGCGCTCTATAATCTACAAGTAGAGCAGGTCTAGACCGCTCTATAATCTACAAGTAGAGCAGGTCTAGACCGCTCTATAATCTACAGGTAGAGCAGGTCTAGACCGCTCTATAATCTACAGGTAGAGCAGGTCTAGACCGCTCTATAATCTACAGGTAGAGCAGGTCTAGAGCGCTCTATAATCTACAGGTAGAGCAGGTCTAGACCGCTCTATAATCTACAGGTAGAGCAGGTCTAGACCGCTCTATAATCTACAGGTAGAGCAGGTCTAGACCGCTCTATAATTTACAGGTAGAGCAGGTCTAGAGCGCTCTATAATCTACAGGTAGAGCAGGTCTAGACCGCTCTATAATCTACAGGTAGAGCAGGTCTAGACCGCTCTATAATTTACAGGTAGAGCAGGTCTAGACCGCTCTATAATTTACAGGTAGAGCAGGTCTAGACCGCTCTACAATTTACATGTAGAGCAGGTCTAGAACTATAGGGACATATGAATCAGTTTTTGTTGTTGTTGTGTCTGCAGGGTTCCTGTGCGGCAGCATGGTCCCTGAGAAGGATGGCGTGAGTTCGGCGGTGGTTGTGGCTGAGATGGCGGCTTACCTCCACAACAGGAAGCTGAGTCTGAAGCAACAGCTGCTCAACATCTACCAGACGTACGTTAGAGACCTCTGCACCGCATCAGGTCCTACAGGAGACTACGAGCACCCCTGGTGTCAGCTGAGAGAGGAAACACTTAAGGAAACAAAATAGGAAAGACATTCACAGAAGCAGGCTAGTGGACCAGAGTCTGGTAGGACCAGGCTAGTGGACCAGAGTCCGCTAGGACCAGGCTAATGGACCAGAGTCTCGTAGGACCAGGCTAGTGGACCAGAGTCTGGTAGGACCAGGCTAGTGGACCAGAGTCTGGTAGGACCAGGCTAGTGGACCAGAGTCTGGTAGGACCAGGCTAGTGGACCAGAGTCTGCTAGGACCAGGCTAATGGACCAGAGCCTCGTAGGACCAGACTAATGGCCCAGAGTCTGGTAGGACGAGGCTAATGTACCAGAGTCTCTTAGGATCAGGCTAGTGTACCAGAGTCTGGTAGGACCAGGCTAATGGACCACAGTCTCGTAGGACCAGGCTAATGGACCAGAGTCTTGTAGGACCAGGCTAATGGACCAGAGTCTTGTAGGACCAGGCTAATGGTCCAGAGTCTCGTAGGACCAGGCTAATGGTCCAGAGTCTTGTAGGACGAGGCTAATGGTCCAGAGTCTTGTAGGACCAGGCTAATGGACCAGAGTCTCGTGTAACCAGGCTAATGGTCCAGAGTCTCGTAGGACCAGGCTAATGGTCCAGAGTCTCGTAGGACCAGGCTAATGGACCAGAGTCTGGTCCCCAAAATATCTATTAATGTAATGATTAAATAAGATAGTGTCCACAAACTTACTGTACTTTCTTTAATGAAATTAAACATGTTAATTAAATATGTTTTTATTTGTTATTTTTTCACGTTTTTTTTTAATAACGAAATATTAATTATTTTTAAATTAAGAATATTCTTAATTTTTCATTGTATGAGCAACATAAAGATCCGTCTTTCTGCCTCTCTTCCTCTTGACATTTTCATGTTCTGAGTTCTTTTTGAAGTTTTCTTGGCAATGAAATGGATCCACATGCTCTTATTTTGACAGCTGCTTGCGTGGTGACTTCCTGTCTGCAGGTACGGCCATCACGTGTCCAAGACGTCGTACGTCGTGTGCAACGACTCGCCCACCATCCAGAAGATCTTCAGCCGGATCCGAACTTTGACGGCGACACTGCACTGAAGGCGTGCGGCGGCGTCCCCATCGTCCACGCCAGGGACGTAACCACGGATACGACAGCAGCCGCCCGACCGCAGATCGGTAGGAAACGGTTGATTCGTCCATTGTTCCATTTTTGATAAAGCTATTAAAAAAAAAAAAAAAATCGTAAAGAAACTACAGTCGCAGTATTGTGTTAGTGGTGGCGTTGCATAGTCTGTCCACCAGAGGACGCTCTACAACGTCCCTGTTAGTGATGGCGTTGCATAGTCTGTCCACCAGAGGACGCTCTACAACGTCCCTGTTAGTGATGGTGTTGCATAGTCTGTCCACCAGAGGACGCCCTACAACGTCCCTGTTAGTGATGGCGTTGCATAGTCTGTCCACCAGAGGACGCTCTACAACGTCCCCGTTAGTGATGGCGTTGCATAGTCTGTCCTCCAGAGGACGCTCTACAACGTCCCTGTTAGTGATGGTGTTGCATAGTCTGTCCACCAGAGGACGCCCTACAACGTCCCTGTTAGTGATGGCGTTGCATAGTCTGTCCACCAGAGGACGCTCTACAACGTCCCTGTTAGTGGTGGCGTTGCATAGTCTGTCCACCAGAGGACGCTCTACAACGTCCCTGTTAGTGATGGCGTTGCATAGTCTGTCCACCAGAGGACGCTCTACAACGTCCCTGTTAGTGATGGTGTTGCATAGTCTGTCCACCAGAGGACGCTCTACAACGTCCCTGTTAGTGATGGCGTTGCATAGTCTGTCCACCAGAGGACGCTCTACAACGTCCCTGTTAGTGATGGCGTTGCATAGTCTGTCCACCAGAGGACGCTCTACAACGTCCCTGTTAGTGATGGCGTTGCATAGTCTGTCCACCAGAGGACGCTCTACAACGTCCCTGTTAGTGATGGCGTTGCATAGTCTGTCCACCAGAGGACGCTCTACAACGTCCCGTTAGTGATGGCGTTGCATAGTCTGTCCACCAGAGGACGCTCTACAACGTCCCGTTAGTGATGGCGTTGCATAGTCTGTCCACCAGAGGACGCTCTACAACGTCCCTGTTAGTGGTGGCGTTGCATAGTCTGTCCACCAGAGGACGCTCTACAACGTCCCTGTTAGTGATGGCGTTGCATAGTCTGTCCACCAGAGGACGCTCTACAACGTCCCTGTTAGTGATGGCGTTGCATAGTCTGTCCACCAGAGGACGCTCTACAACGTCCCTGTTAGTGGTGGCGTTGCATAGTCTGTCCACCAGAGGACGCTCTACAACGTCCCTGTTAGTGATGGCGTTACATAGTCTGTCCACCAGAGGACGCTCTACAACGTCCCTGTTAGTGATGGCGTTGCATAGTCTGTCCACCAGAGGACGCTCTACAACGTCCCTGTTAGTGATGGCGTTGCATAGTCTGTCCACCAGAGGACGCTCTACAACGTCCCTGTTAGTGATGGCGTTGCATAGTCTGTCCACCAGAGGACGCTACAACGTCCCTGTTAGTGATGGCGTTGCATAGTCTGTCCACCAGAGGACGCTCTACAACGTCCCTGTTAGTGATGGCGTTGCATAGTCTGTCCACCAGAGGACGCCTACAACGTCCCTGTTAGTGATGGCGTTGCATAGTCTGTCCACCAGAGGACGCTCTACAACGTCCCTGTTAGTGATGGTGTTGCATAGTCTGTCCACCAGAGGACGCTCTACAACGTCCCTGTTAGTGATGGCGTTGCATAGTCTGTCCACCAGAGGACGCTCTACAACGTCCCTGTTAGTGATGGCGTTGCATAGTCTGTCCACCAGAGGACGCTCTACAACGTCCTCTTCATACCTGCCACTCTTTCTTGGATGTCTGCCGTTGTTATGGTTACTGGTTCTTGTCCTGGGAGATTGCTGTGATCTGGTCTTAGATCCACTAGCCACTGAGCATCTGTGTTGTGGGATGCCTCTTTCTCCCATCTGTTCTTCCAGTACTGTTCAGTCTCAGCCCTGGGT
>JABXJD010002325.1:35000-56076 GCA_013375575.1 Percina caprodes
ACAGTTAAAAGAAAATAAAACCCATAAAAAAAAAACAGAAGAAACATTTCAAAAATAAAAACAGATAAAACACAGTAACACAATAAAAGTTACAGTGCAGTATATAAAAGAATAAACAGTAAAGAAATGAGCAACATTTAAAGGAAGGCAACATCAAAAAGAAAGGTCTTCAGCAATGATTTAAAGAACTGAGAGTAGCAGCAGACCTGCAGGTTTCTGGGAGTTTATTCCAGATATGAGGAGCATAGAAACTGAAAGCTGCCCCCCCTGTTTCCTCTTTTGCTCCAAAAACAACCACCTCAGTTTTTCCCTCATTTAATTTCAGAAAGTTTTGGCACATCCAGCCGTTAATTTGTTCAATACACTTAGTCAGTTTTTGTATTGGACTATAGTCCCCTGGCGATAAGGTTATGTAAATTTGTGTGTCGTCCGCATAACTATGGTAACTTATTTTGTTGTTTTCCATAATCTGAGCCAGTGGAAGCATGTAGATGTTAAACAGAAGAGGCCCCAGAATGGAGCCTTGGGGAACTCCACACGTCATATTTGTACGCTCAGATGTATAATTACCTATTGACACAAAGTAATCCCTATTCTGTAAGTAGGATTCAAACCAGTTTAGTACTGAGCCAGAAAGGCCAACCCAGTTTTCCAATCGGTCTAGTAATATGTCGTGGTCGACCGTGTCAAATGCAGCACTGAGATCAAGTAATACTAAGACTGAAATTTTGCCATTATCTGTGTAAAGGTGGATGTCATTAAAGACCTTAACGAGAGCCGTCTCAGTGCTGTGGTGTGGTCGGAAACCCGACTGAAAGGTATCAAAGCTGTTGTTTAGTGACAAGAAATGGTTGAGTTGTTGAAAAACTGCTTTTTCAATGATTTTACTTAAGAACGGAAGGTTTGATATCGGCCTATAGTTGCTCATTAGGGATGTGTCTAGATTGTTCTTTTTTAAGAGTGGCTTGATTACTGCAGTTTTCAAGGCCTGTGGAAAGATACCTGAAAGAAGAGATGTGTTCACAATCTGTAGAAGATCAGAAGACAAACAATTCGAGACATTTTTGAAAACACCCGTTGGTAGAATATCAAGGCAACAGGAGGAGGTTTTCAGATGTTGTATAATGTCCTCCAGGTTTTTATGGTTGATCGTATGAAATTCTGTCATATTGGAACTAGTTTTACTTGAACACTGTGAAAACACACATCCTGGACTTGATATGGAGGCACTGACTCAAACACACCCTAGACCCGTCACAGGGGAGTTCCTCGATACCAGGGTCTTCTTCCACAGCTCCGGCGACCAGTCGAAGACACTAGCCACTAAGGTGTATTTCAAGGACACAGACCGCCATGCAGTCCTTCATAAGACCAGCTCTCACCCCAAGCACACATACAGAGGCCTCATCAAGTCCCAGCTGATACGCTTCCACAGGATCTGCACCTTCCCGGAGCACGTGGAGGACCATCAGGACACTTTTTAGTGCGATGAGGTTGAGGGGTCACTCGAGGATCTTCCTTAGAGGGATCAAGGCGGAGGTCTCACAGAGACCAGACCAGCGCCACCCAGCTCGACCCTGGTCCCCTTGGTCGTCACCTACTCAGAGAATCTGAGAAGCTTCATTCCAGCGATGAAGAGGAACTATATGTAGACATTTTAAATAAAGTTATTAAAGAAGCCTCGGTGGTCCTTCATCATTTTTATTCTCTGGGTTATACGGTTTATTTTAAAGGGATTATTAATATTTATTATCTTGTTTTACGCCATGAATTGCTTTTCTCTGGATTTTAACATGATGATACACTAATATATAGATAGTGTATATATATATGATAGATAATATATATATTATATATATTATTATTATTATATATTGTTATATTATATATATAATATATATATATATATTATATATATTATTATATATTGTTATATTATATATATATAATATAATATATTATATATAATATATATATAATATATTATATATAATATATATATAATATATTATATATAATATATATATAATATATATATTTTTTTGACGTTTTCAACACTACGTAACAATAACTTATTAACTTTAGTTTTACAGTTATTTTTGGAATTTATGGTCAATAAATAAAGTATTTATGAACTCCAAGTATTTCCCTCATCGCCCACGTGTGAGTCCCCCAGCAGAACTATGGAGCCCCATACAGGACTCCATTCAAGGTCTCCACGAAGGCCCAATACCCTCTCGTCCACCGGGGTAAACTCCAACGCAGCTGTTCTCAGCCGGGGGCTTGTGAGTACCCCCACACCCGCCTGGCGCCCCTCACCCTGGGCAACTCTGGAGTAGTAGTGATCCAGGAGTACGGTTCCAGAACCGAGACCGTGCGTAGAGGTAAGCCCCACCAGATCTAACTGGTAGCGCTCCACCTCCCGCACAAGTTACGGCTCCTTCCCCCACAGAGAGGTGACGTTCCAGGTCCCCAGAGCCAGCCTCTGCCGCCCGGGTCTGGTCCGTCGAAGACCCCAGACCTTCGCCGCCACCCATATGGCAGCGCAGCCGACCCCAGCGGTTCCTCCCCCAGGTGGTGGGCCCATGGTCTGGAGGGAGAGGAGCCTCGGAGCTTCTTTGGGCTCCGTGGCAAACCCGGCCACCAGGCGCTCGCTGACGGGCCCCGGGCTTCATCTGGGCCCCCCGTCTGGGCTTCATCCGGGAAGGGCCCCTCAACCTCCATCCATCCATCTCCATCCATCTTCATCCGCTTATCCGGTATCGGGTCGCGGGGGCAGCAGCTCCAGTAGGGGACCCCAAACTTCCCTTTCCCGAGCCCCTCAACCTCTTCCTGGCTTATTCATGATATTAGTGTGTAGATAGTAGTGTGTAGATAGTAGTGTGTAGATAGTTGTGTGTATATAGTAGTGTGTAGATAGTAGTGTGTATATAGTAGTGTGTAGATAGTAGTGTGTATATAGTAGTGTGTAGATATCAGTGAGTATATATCAGTGAGTATATATTAGTGTGTATATATTAATGTGTATATTAGTGTGTATATGTTAGTGTGTATATATCAGTGTGTATGTATTAGTGTGTATATATTAGTGTGTATATATCAGTGAGTATATATTTGTGTGTATATATTAGTGTGTATATATCAGTGAGTATATATTTGTGTGTATATATTAGTGTGTATATATCAGTGAGTATATTTTAGTGTGTGTATATTAGTGTGTATATATTAGTGTGTATATCAGTGTGTATATATCAGTGAGTATATATTAGTGTGTATATATCAGTGAGTATATTTTAGTGTGTGTATATTAGTGTGTATATATTAGTGTGTATATCAGTGTGTATATATCAGTGAGTATATATTAGTGTGTATATATCAGTGAGTATATTTTAGTGTGTATATATTAGTGTGTATATATCAGTGAGTATATATCAGTGAGTATATATTAGTGAGTATATTAGTGTGTATATAATAGTGTGTATATATCAGTGAGTATATATTAGTGTGTATATATCAGTGAATATATATTAGTGTGTATATATTAGTGTGTATATATCAGTGAGTATATATTAGTGTGTATATATCAGTGAGTATATATTAGTGTGTATATATCAGTGAGTATATATTAGTGTGTATATATCAGTGAGTATATATTAGTGTGTATATATTAGTGAGTATATATTAGTGTGTATATATTAGTGTGTATATATCAGTGAGTATATATTAGTGTGTATATATCACTGAGTTTATATTAGTGTGTATATATTAGTGAGTATATATTAGTGTGTATATATCAGTGTGTATATATCAGTGAGTATATATTAGTGTGTATATATTAGTGTGTATATATCAGTGAGTATATATTTGTGTGTATATATCAGTGAGTATATATTAGTGTGTATATTAGTGTGTATATATCAGTGATTATATATTAGTGTGTATACTGTATATTAGTGTGTATATATCAGTGAGTATATATTAGTGTGTATATATTAGTGTGTATATATCAGTGAATATATATTAGTGTGTATATATTAGTGTGTATATATCAGTGAGTATATATTAGTGTGTATATATTAGTGTGTATATATCAGTGAATATATATTAGTGTGTATATATTAGTGTGTATATATAAGTGAGTATATATTAGTGTGTATATACTAGTGTGTATATATCAGTGAGTATATATTAGTGTGTATATATTAGTGTGTATATATTAGTGAGTATATATTAGTGTGCATATATTAGTGAGTATATATTAGTGTGTATATATCAGTGAGTATATATTAGTGTGTATGTTAGTGTGTATATATCAGTGAGAATATATCAGTGAGTATATATTAGTGTGTATATGTTAGTGTGTATATATCAGTGAGTATATATCAGTGAGTATATTTTAGTGTGTATATATCAGTGTGTATATATCAGTGTGTATATAATAGTGTGTATATATTAGTTTGTATATCAGTGTGTGTATATTAGTGTGTATATATTAGTTTGTATATCAGTGTGTATATATTAGTGTGTATATTAGTGTGTATATACCAGTGAGCATATATCAGTGAGTATATATTAGTGTGTATATGTTAGTGTGTATATATCAGTGTGTATATATCAGTGTGTATATATCAGTGAGTATATTTTAATGTGTATATATCAGTGTGTATATAATAGTGTGTATATATATTAGTTTGTATATCAGTGTGTGTATATTAGTGTGTATATATTAGTGTGTATATATCAGTGAGTATATATTAGTGTGTATATTAGTGTGTATATACCAGTAAGCATATATCAGTGAGTATATATTAGTGTGTATATGTTAGTGTGTATATATCAGTGTGTATATATCAGTGTGTATATATCAGTGAGTATATTTTAATGTGTATATATCAGTGTGTATATATCAGTGTGTATATAATAGTGTGTATATATTAGTTTGTATATCAGTGTGTGTATATTAGTGTGTATATAGTAGTGTGTATATATCAGTGAGTACAGTGGTGTGAAAAAGTGTTTGCCCCCTTCCTCATTTCCTGTTCCTTTGCATGTTTGTCACACTTAAGTGTTTCGGAACATCAAACCAATTTAAACAATAGTCAAGGACAACACAAGTAAACACAAAATGCAATTTGTAAATGAAGGTGTTTATTATTAAAGGTGAAAAAAAATCCAAACCATCATGGCCCTGTGTGAAAAAGTGATTGCCCCCTAAACCTAATAACTGGTTGGGCCACCCTTAGCAGCAACAACTGCAACCAAGCGTTTGCGATAATGTGCAATGAGGCTTTTACAGCGTCCTGGAGGAATTTTGGCCCACTCATCTTTGCAGAATTGTCCTAATTCAGTTACATTAGAGGGTTTTCGAGCATGAACGGCCTTTTAAGGTCATACCACAACATCTCAATAGGATTCAGGTCAGGACTTTGGCTAGGCCACTCCAAAGTCTTCATTTTGTTTTTCTTCAGCCATTCTGTGGTGGACTTGCTGGTGTGTTTAGGATCATTGTCCTGCTGCAGAACCCAAGTTCGTTTCAGCTTGAGTACACGAACAGATGGTCGGACATTCTCCTTCAGGATCTCTTGGTAGACAGCAGAATTCATAGTTCCTTTTATCACGGCAAGTCTTCCAGGTCCTGAAGCAGCAAAACAGCCCCAGACCATCACACTACCACCACCATATTTTACTGTTGGTATAATGTTCTTTTTATGAAATGCAGTGTTCCTTCTACGCCAGATATACTTGGACACACACCTTCCAAAGAGTTCCACTTTTGTCTCATCGGTCCACAGAATGTTGTCCCAAAAGTCTTGGGGATCATCAAGATGTGTTGTGGAGAAATTGAGCTTTGATGTTCTTTTTGCTCAGCAGTGGTTTTCTCCTTGGAACTCTGCCATGCAGGCCATTTTTGCCCAGTCTTTTCCTGATGGTGGAGGCATGAACGCTGACCTTAACTGAGGCAAGTGAGGCCTGCAGTTCTTTGGACGTTGTTGTGGGGTCTTTTGTGACCTCTTGGATGAGTCGTTGCTGCGCTCTTGGGGTAATTTTGGGTGGCCGGCCACTCCTGGGAAGGTTCACCACTGTTCCATGTCTTCGCCATTTGTGGATAATGGCTCTCACTGTGGTTCGCTGGATTCCCAAAGCTTTGGAAATGGCTTTATAACCCTTTCCAGACTGATAGATCTCAATTACTTTCTTTCTCAATTGTTCCTGAATTTCTTTGGGTCTCGGCATGATGTGTAGCTTTTAAGAATCTTCTGGTGGACCTTACTGTGTCAAGCAGCTCCTATTTAAGTGATGCCTTGATTGTGAACAGGTGTGGCAATAATCAGGCCTGGGTGTGTTCAAAACGTGACGTTCAAAACGGTGATAACTGAAACAGATATACAACACTGTGCAGTGTGAGTACACATATGTACTGCAAACAGACCTGAGTACTACACAGGTCAGGACGTCTGACTCTGCACCACCAAAGTCAACATAACATAACTATAAAATACACTCACCTAAAGGATTATTAGGAACACCTGTTCAATTTCTCATTAATGCAATTATCTAATCAACCAATCACATGGCAGTTGCTTCAATGCATTTAGGGGTGTGGTCCTGGTCCTGGTCCAGACCATCTCCTGGACTCCAAACTGAATGTCAGAATGGGAGAGAAAGGTGATTTAAGACATTTGGAGCGTGGCCTGGTTGTTGGAGCCAGACGGGCCGGTCTGAGGATTTCACCATCTGCTCAGTTACTGGGATTCACACCCACAACCATGTCTAGGGTTACAGAGAATGGGGGACATCCAGCATGCAGCAGTCCTGGGGGGCGGAAAACATCCAGTATGCAGCAGTCCTGGGGGACATCCAGCATGCAGCAGTCCTGGGGGGGAAATGCCTCGTTGATGCTAGAGGTCAGAGGTCAGAGGAGAATGGGCCGACTGATTCAAGCTGATAGAAGTGACACTTTGACTGAAATAACCTCTCATTACAACCGAGGTAGCAGCAAAGCATTTGTGAAGCGAGGGGGGGGGGGGCTACAACAGCAGAAGACCCCCCCGGGTACCACTCATCTCCACTACAAATAGGAAAAAGAGGCTACACTTTGCAAGAGCTCAACAAAATTGGACAGTTGAAGACTGGAAAAATGTTGCTGGTCTGATGAGTCTGGTTTCTGTTGAGACCTCCAGATGGTGGAGTCAGAACAGAATGAGAACATGGATCCATCAGGCCTTGTTACCACTGTGCAGGCTGGTGGTGGTGGTGTAATGGTGGGGGGTGTTTTCTTGGCCCACTTTAGGCCCCTTAGTGGCATTGGGCCTGGTTTAAATGCCCCGGCCTACCTGAGCCTTGTTTCTGATACTACATGTACTACATATAATACTACATATACAGTACTAGTATGGTGGTCCTCATAATCCTATAGGTGAGTGTATATACATGCATATGACACTGTTGTCAACATAGACACACTTGCAGACGGCACCTTGGAAGTTTGTGATCAATACTGCATGGTGATGTTACCAAGTGGTGTCCCATTTCAGAGGGGGGGCGGGGGGGTTCACCTCTAGCCCTTACCGCTCGGTTTCAAGAGCCAAGTGAGAAGTGGACTTCTTGTCCCCCCCTGCTGGAGATCAGATATAATGCAGCTTTAAGGAGTCCCCCCCCGGCAGGATATCAGATACAATGCAGCTTTTTGCTGCTTGCTCCTGCCTCTGCTTGCATATTTTTGCTGATAATCTTGCTTTTCCTCTGAGAGAAACTATGAGCAGCGGCTCTTGGATACCTATAAATCACTGGACTATACATTTTTTGTAGACATAGTAGGCTATTGCCATATTCATTTATCTGCGTGAGCGTGGCCTACCAATAGCTCAAGCCTGTCCTACCGTGACTGTAGCTAAAGCTAATTAGCAGCAAGATGCCTCCTTTCTCCGTGGATGACTACTGCAAACTCCTTCAGAAGATTGCACTTCTGGAAACCAAGGTTCACCGATTACACGTGAACGTGGAAGTGAACAGATCTTGTGGAAATGACACCACTTTATCATGGACCCAAAACAATGAAGAAAAGCATGCTAACACACGGCTAATGAGCACCAAGAAGAATACAAAGAAACAGGAGGGCTGTGGAACGGGTAATAAATCAACAAGTGGTAGTCCTCCCTGGAACTCGGCTGGTGCGAAGGCTAAGAGTAAATCATTTTCCTGGGAAATGGGAGGACGAATAACGGGCAGGGCACAGCGCCCTGAGATTTCTGATACGACCGGCTGGCCTGCATTATCATCCCAGCAGAGCGCCTCTTCAACCCCTATACCTAGTAGGACACAGCCGTGGACAGCTGCAAAAGGGAAAATAAGCAACAAAATGCCTCCCCAACAACTTGATGTGCAAATAGAAAACAGATTTGCTCCTCTGCTGCTGGACGCTGGACAGCCATCTGATGACCGGGATTGCGTCTCATCGCCACACAGCAGGGTAAGGACCAAGAGCAATTCAAAAAGTAAAAAGCTAACAACAACTGGGCCTCAGACCCTGATTGTGGGTGACTCTGCTGTAAAAGATTTAAAACACCAAAATACTCTGTTTTCCCTGACTTGACCCAAAGAATCCCAGATATCATGGCAGAACACCCAGCTGTGAAGAACATTATACTACATATAGGGTCACATGATGTTGTAAAGCAACAGTCTGAATTGCAGAAACTGGACTTTATGGGACTGCTAAACAAAGTCAGCTCCTTAAACGCAGATGTGTTTATCAGTGGTCCTATACCACCAGTGAGAAGAGGAGCCGAGAGATTCAGCCCACTGTTGGCACTAAACAAATGGCTTTCAACTGAATGTATCGTCCATTCTCTGCAGTTCATTGACAATTTTAACATTTTCTGGGAGCGCTTACATCTTTTTAAAGCAGATGGACTTTTCCTTAACAAGCCAGGAGTAAAGCTGTTCACCTCTAACATTCTTTACTCTCTGCGCTACACATCTACTCCCTCCGTCAAGGACACAAGACAAGCCCAATCTAAACAAGAGGAAGACACAACAAAGTGCGGCAGTGATTTACCACAGCCCCCACCTGTGCACAGATTTGACCGTGGGAGACCAGAGAGCAGAGATACGGAACCTCAAATCTCCTTTTTACCCGTCCAGCACCCCTCAAACCCCCCTACCAGCCCCGAATACCTTGAGGAGCCATCGCTGTCTCAACTCACCCTTTCCCCTCTTTCCCCTACTACCATGTTGGAGTTCACTGACCAGATGAAGCAGCTGGTAGTTATTGGAACCAAATTTACACCCCTGCCGTCCCCCATTGCTCAACCCCGGGCAAAAGTAAAACGCCGGGCACCTCGGCCATCTTGTCACCAAACTCCTTCCCCCCGGACTGATAAGGACGCCAATCCAGCAAGCATTAACTGATATGTGCCGGGCCTAGGCTCCAGGACTAGTGACACTCATGACTTTTTCAAAGACAAGCCCGGGCCCTGTGTTTTCAATTCTTCCTCAATTTATGTGGTGATAGGCAATAGAAAAAGGATGACAAATAAGCACTTAACTGCAAACTTAGCAAATTTAGCATCCATTCTTTGTCAGCTACAGCCTGTCCCAAAAAATGAGAACACACTAACACTAGCTCTACTAAACGTCAGGTCTTTGGCAGGAAAATCATTTTTAATCAATGATTTTATTATTAATCACAATCTAGATTTTATGTTTTTAACTGAGACCTGGTTAGACCATAATAACAGCGCTGCTGGTCTCATCGAGTCAGCGCCCCCTAACTTCAGTTTTATGAGCGAGAATAGAGTGAATAAGAAAGGAGGTGGAGTCGCCATTTTGTTTAACGACTCATTCCATTGTACGCAAATATGTTATGGAAATTTTGCTTCTTTTGAATATGTTGCTCTTCACTTAAGGTCGTCCCCTCAAGCTAAACATCTACAGGCCACCTAAATAATTCACATGCTTTGTTTGCTACTGTCGATAGGTTAACAAACCCTCCAGTACCAGTAGCATCTGGACTTTTATCTTCCAAGGCCTGCAATGACTTTGCCTCCTTCTTCAAAGACAAAATTCAAAAGATTAGACAAACAGTCAGTGCCTCCATATCAAGTCCAGGATATGTTTTGTCACAGTGTTCAAGCAAAACTAGTTCCAATATGACTGAATTTCATACGATAAACCATAAAAACCTGGAGGACATTATACAACATCTGAAAACCTCCTCCTGTTGCCTTGATATTCTACCAACGGGTGTTTTCAAAAATGTCTCGAATTGTTTAGCTTCTGATCTTCTACAGATTGTGAACATGTCTCTTCTTTAAGGAATCTTTCCACAGGCCCTGAAAACTGCAGTAATCAAGCCACTCTTAAAAAAGAACAATCTAGACACATCACTAATGAGCAACTATAGGCCGATATCAAACCTTCCGTTCTTAAGTAAAATCATTGAAAAAGCAGTTTTTCAACAACTCAATTATTTCTTGTCACTAAACAACAGCTTTGATACCTTTCAGTCGGGTTTCCGACCACACCACAGCACTGAGACGGCTCTCGTTAAGGTTTTTAATGACATCCACCTTAACACAGATAATGGCAAAATTTCAGTCTTAGTATTACTTGATCTCAGTGCTGCATTTGACACGGTCGACCACGACATATTACTAGACCGATTGGAAAACTGGGTTGGCCTTTCTGGCTCAGTACTAAACTGGTTTGAATCCTACTTACAGAATAGGGATTACTTTGTGTCAATAGGTAATTATACATCTGAACGTACAAATATGACTTGCGGAGTTCCCCAAGGCTCCATTCTGGGGCCTCTTCTGTTTAACATCTACATGCTTCCACTGGCTCAGATTATGGAAAACAACAAAATAAGTTACCATAGTTATGCGGACGACACACAAATTTACATAACCTTATCGCCAGGGACTATAGTCCAATACAAAAACTGACTAAGTGTATTGAACAAATTAACGGCTGGATGTGCCAGAACTTTCTGAAATTAAATGAGGGAAAACTGAGGTGGTTGTTTTGGAGCAAAAGAGGAACGATTAAAAGTCTGCGCTCAGCTTCAAACAACAATGTTAAAAACAACAGACAAAGCCAGAAATCTTGGTGTAGTCATGGACTCTGACCTGAACTTTAACAGCCACATTAAGACAATTATAAAGTCAGCCTATTATCACCTTAAGAATATATCAAGGGTTAAAGGACTTATGTGTCAACAGGATTTGGAAAAACTAGTCCATGCTTTCATCTTCAGTAGACTTGACTACTGTAACGGGGTCTTTACAGGTCCCCCTAAAAAAATCAATCAGAAGGCTGCAGCTGATTCAGAACGCTGCTGCTCGGGTCCTCACTAAGACCAAGAGACTGGATCACATCACTCCAGTTCTGAAGTCCTTACACTGGCTTCCTGTGCCCCAAAGAATTGATTTCAAAGTTCTTTTGCTAGTTTATAAATCACTAAACGGTTTAGGGCCAAAATACATTTCTGATCTGCTAGTACACTATGACCCCCCCAGACCTCTCAGGTCATCTGGGACAGGTCTACTGTCTGTTCCTAGAGTCAGAACTAAACAGGGGGAAGCAGCTTTCAGTTTCTATGCTCCTCATATCTGGAATAAACTCCCAGAAACCTGCAGGTCTGCTGCTACTCTCAGTTCTTTTAAATCAATGCTGAAGACCTTTCTTTCTTTTCTTTATTTTCTTTTAACTGTTTTTAGTGTTTTTAACTGATTTTGTGTAAAGCACTTTGAATTTCCCTGTTGCTTAAATGTGCTCTATAAATAAAGCCTTGCCTTGCCTTAAGGAGTCCCCCCTGCAGGAGATCAGATATAATGCAGCTTTAAGGAGTCCCCCCCCCTGCAGGAGATCAGATATAATGCAGCTTTTAGGAGTCCCCCTGCAGGAGATCAGATATAATGCAGCTTTAAGGAGTCCCCCTGCAGGAGATCAGATATAATGCAGCTTTTAGGAGTCCCCCCCTGCAGGAGATCAGATATAATGCAGCTTTAAGGAGTCCCCCCCCCGCAGGAGATCAGATATAATGCAGCTTTAAGGAGTCCCCCCCCCTGCTGGAGATCAGATATAATGCAGCTTTAAGGAGTCCCCCCCTGCAGGAGATCAGATATAATGCAGCTTTAAGGAGCCCCCCCCCGCAGGAGATCAGATATAATGCAGCTTTAAGGAGTCCCCCTGCAGGAGATCAGATATAATGCAGCTTTAAGGAGTCCCCCTTCAGGAGATCAGATATAATGCAGCTTTAAGGAGTCCCCCGCAGGAGATCAGATATAATGCAGCTTTAAGGAGTCCCCCTGCAGGAGATCAGATATAATGCAGCTTTAAGGAGTCCCCCGCAGGAGATCAGATATAATGCAGCTTTAAGGAGTCCCCCTTGCAGGAGATCAGATATAATGCAGCTTTAAGGAGTCCCCCCCCCTGCAGGAGATCAGATATAATGCAGCTTTAAGGCTCTTCCACATTTGCAGCACGTTGCCAAACTGGATATTATACATTGTAGGTTAGTAGTTGCGATTAGGTCGCCAGGGAGACCCTGTCCAATATGGGAATGAAATCCTGAGTCCTGCTAGAGTCAGGGAGCTCCGTTGTCCCAGTCAGTCTTTTTCCTTAAACTAAGTTTGAAGTCTTTCTAGTTAAATCAAGTGAACGTTGTCAACCTGTGCCCCCCCAGCACCAAACAGGAAGCAGCAAACTGGGTAGAGCCGGTGTTCTTTATGGTTAATTGTTGCTATGCAAAACAGAAATGTGTTATTTGTTTCAATCATCACTTAGAAACCAGCAGCTACCCGTTGCCACAACGATCAGGTGCTCTGATAATGAGGTCCGACCGCTGCTGGGGGGGCGTCTGCTCACTGGAAAAGGTTAAAAGATGCAGAGCAGAGGTTTGAGCTCAGTTAGACTGGACTCCCAGTCCCACTGAAGCAGATGGATGTCAGCATTCTCACAATGCCATCACCTGTTGGGTAATGTCTCACCTTTAGTATTACAGCAGACTCTTGGTGAATGGGATGTTGGAGGAAGTCATTCTCTCCTGTTTGTTGATTGAATGCTGTTTGTGATCAATGTCTTATCTGGACAGTCTGAAGAAAGCTTTAAATGTTTGACTAACCTTTCAGAAATCCTTTCATGAAATGTAAAATCTTGCAAAATGTTTATAATTTTGATTTTCAGAGTCAGGAGGATCATGGTAAATGCTACGCAGGTTTTAATGTTCACACTAAGTGCATATTCTGACATTGGTGTTCTCAAATATTTATATTTTATTATTATTATATCGTTATATCTGTTAATTATCTGTGCCAATGTGCTGCTGGTTGTGGTTATCTGTGTGAACAGGAGCTTACATGAACCTATGTACCTTTTTCTGGTCAGCCTGTTTGTAAATGAACTGTATGGTAGTACAGGGTTGTTTCCATTCCTTCTGGTTCAGATCCTCTCTGACATTCACACTGTTTCTGCTCCCTTCTGCTTCCTGCAGATCTTCTGTTTGTACTCTTATGGAGCTATACAATTTCATAATTTATCCATCATGTCTTATGACAGATATCTTGCTATCTGTTATCCTCTGCAATATCACTCACGTATGACATCTAACAAGGTTGCTGTGCTTATTGCTCTAACATGGTTGTTGCCATCTGTTGGAGTTGGAGTCATAATATCTTTAAGTGTTCCTTTACAGCTGTGTGGGAACATCATTAACACAATTTACTGTGATAACTATGCTATTGTCAAACTGGCCTGCTCTGAAACTAGTGTCAATAACATTTATGGGCTCATTTACATTTGTCTTGTAGTCTTTGTTCCTCTCAGTTTAATCCTGTACTCCTACATGAGGATCCTTAAAGTGTGTTTTTCTGGTTCTAAAGAGACGAGACAGAAAGCTGTCAGTACCTGCACACCTCACCTCGCTTCTCTCATCAACTTTTCTTTTGGTTCTTTATTTCAAATATTACACAGCAGGTTTGATATGAGCAGTGTACCCATGATGTTACGAAATGTTTTATCATTATATTTCTTGACCTGCCAACCGCTCTTTAACCCTTTAATGTATGGCCTGCAAATGTCTAAAATACGTAGCTTGTGTAAAAGTCTTATCTTTGGTTGTTAGAGAAATCATGCTTAGAACGGTCGTTGCTTCAGTTTCTTTGTTAAATCATTTGCATCCAAGCTGCTGGTTTGGTATTTCTGTCTCTCATGTGTTAACCCTGAAAGCAGAGTGACCTTGCAAAGAGCCCAGGACGTGTCCCTGAAGGCAGACCGCATACTGTGGAGGAGATGCCGGGCCAGAGATAAGAAGGAAAGCTCCTGATTCCATCAACTGAATAACTAACTCGACTCCCAACTCCTTTAAAAAGACTCTGTTGTGAACAATCTTCAGTTATCTTTCTGTCTTTGCTGTAAACGGATTCTGTTTGCAAGTAAAATGATCTTTGAGACAACTCCAGTGATTTGGTCCATTCTTTGAGAAATAATTATCTTAACATTGATAAAACATAAACTAAGGCTTAAAAGTCGATACTTTAGTTAGAAAATTATGTAGAAACTAGAAATAAACCCCCCACTCTGACATCTCTCCATTTGTGCATGAATAGGTCCTGAGCATGTGTGTGTGTGTGTGTGTGTGTGTGTAAATTGTAATTTCCCCACTGGGGCTCAATAAACAGTATAAATAACTAAAAATGATTATCATTAAATAATGGCCATCTGGGAGATGTTGAGTTGTGAGAACCACTGGAGAAACAGGCAGGTGTGTTGTTGAGTGACAGGCTAATGATACCTCACCTTTTACCATCGCACCCCCCCACCCCCCCTCTGGATGTCCCTGCGATGGTGAAGAGAAAGGTATCATTAGGTCTGAACTCCCCGCCCATACAGACAGGTTCAGATTCCTCATGAAAGCCTTCAGATGAGCCTAACCCTGTAATAACATCTAATACCACCTGCTGGTTTTACTCTCTTACTGAATATCAATGGGCTTTATTGTAATGTCTTTGAGTACCTTAAAAAGCATGTAACGTATTATTATTGTTAAACAGTACAGTATGGTGAGGTTTTTTGTGGCAGAACCATATTGACACAAAGAAGCCAGGTATTGATTGTTTTTAAATATAAATTGCACCTGAGAATTTAACGTTTGGATACCAGAATAATAAAAGAAGTCAGATGAACAAACAAAGAAAACGTATCTTTTAAAGAGATTTTTTTTTTGTAATAATAATATAATAGTTTTTTATCTGTGTGAAGGTGGGGGGCTTTCACATCCGATTCTGGAGTAATAATTGAGAGTATACTTGACCCCAAAGTGCAGTTGGTCCCACGGTGGGCCGCTGCTGCAAAATGTTTTTAACAGAAACTCTGAACTAAGCATGATGTACATCGATGTACATTTAATCTAATAAATCAACACTTTGTGTTGTTATTGCCGTGTTCCAGTCACTGTTGGTACATGTTTTAAAGGTAAAATATGTCCATCCATCCATCTTCATCTGCTTATCTGGGGTTAGGACAGGGTTGACGCCATCAGGACCACATCATCTACAAAAGCAGCGATGAGATCATGAGCCCACCAAACTGCAACCCCTCCCCACCCCGACTACACCTCGATATCCTGTCCATAAATATTACAATCAGGATTGGTGACAAAGCGCAGCCCTGGTGGATGTCAACCCTCACCTGGAAGGAGTCCGACTTACTGCTGAGAACCCGGACACAGCTCTCGCTTTGGTCATACAGAGATTGGATGGCCCTGAAAAGGGACCCCCTCACCCCATATGCCCGCATCACCTCCCACAGTCTCTCCCGGGGGACCAGCCTTCTCCAGATCCACAAAACACATGTAGACTGGTTGGGCATACTCCCAGGCTCCTTCCAGGATCCTTGGAGTAGACTTTACCAGGGAGGCTGAGAAGTGTGATACCCCTGTAATTTGTACCCACCCTCTGGTTCTCCTTTTTGAAGAGGGGAACCACCACCCCAGTCTGCCACTACTTAGGCACTGTTCCAGACTTCCAATGTTAAAGAGGCGTGTCAATCAAGACATCCCCTCCACACCCAGAGCTTTCAGCATTTCTGGACGGAACTCATCAATCCCTGGGGCTTTGCCACTGTGGAGTTGTACCTCAGCGAATTCCAACAGGGAAAATGAATCCCTGAAATGTGCCACAGGAGGTGGGACGGACTCTGGACTGATTCAGTTTGTTTTTAAGGACATTTAGGTTCATTCAGGGCGTTTTCACACATACTCTAGTTTGAGTTTTTTCTGATTGTCTCATTTGTCCCTCGTGTCCATGTTCTGCCCGTTGCGTTATGATTTTATGAAATTGCGCCGCACAAGTATCGATAAACACGTGTTGTGAACGCAGTTCGTGGGAGGATTCGCGGTGAGGAGGGGGGACGGAGTCTGGACTGGTTCGGTGTGTTGTCCGTCTGGTCCCACAGACCCTCCTGTATTCAGTCGTATTTCTCAGCACCCGTCCTGCACCGTGGCCTCGGCCTCCGTGGTCCTGAGACCCGTCCTGCACTGTATTGCGTACTCCGCTCACCGCATCTCGTCCTCCAGAGTCCCAGAGACCCGATGGACGAGGCAGGATATTGGAACATACGTAGAATCGCATATATATAAACAAGGGTCTCCGAGACATGACATGGACAAGGCCCCGGGGACCCCGAAGCACAACCATTATTTACAATACATTATTCATTCATAAAGAAAATTGGTGTACTTACAGGTCGGGTTTTCCTAAATTTTTTAATTAAGGCGTTATGGTCAATTTCCAAAAGCAGATTTTTTTATTCCTCTTTTTAGTCTCGTTAAGCCGGTTCCTATGCTCATGAGCAGTGCTGGGAGTTATGTCCGGTATCTAAGGGGACAAGATCGCGTCCGAGTGTAATTGCTGTGTTCATATCTGCTGAAATGAACTGATCATTGGGGGGGGGGGGGGGCAGCTCTGTGGAACCACTCTTAGTCTTTAATCTCTGAGGTGTCTCTCAGACTGTTAATCAATAAAGTGAAGTTTAATTATCTTGTGAATAAAGACTTTATTTCCTCCTTCATTACTGAAAGAATAATCCAACGCCATTTTCAGTCGCAGTGAAAGCTGGTTCAATCCCCCCCGTACGGCCCGGTGTACGGAGTGTGGATTGGTAGCCCCCCCGACTCCTAACGACTCCTAACGATGCACTACGTCTCCCCACGTCTCTCAACGGCCCCCTACGACTTCTAGCGATGCGCTACATCTCTCAACAGCCCCTTATGACTCTTAACGATGCGCTACGTCTGCCCATGTCTCTCAATGGCACCCTACAACTCCTAAGGATGCACTACGTCTCCCCATGAAGGATGCGCTACGTCTCTCAACGGCCCCCTATGACTCCTAATGATGCGCTACGTCTCCCCACGTCGGGGGGGTCAAAGGAAGAGACTTACCATTGCTCTGGAGCTTGTCAATATTTTCAGACCTCCTGCCGACAGACAAACCAACGGACCACTGTGAGGAATCTTGGAGTTATCTTTGATCAGGATTTCGATTTCCTGTCCATAAATATTAAAAACAGGATTGGTGACAAAGCGCAGCCCTGGCAGAGGTTTTGAGTATCCCCACACCCGCCTGGTGCCTCACACCCTGGGCAACTCCGGAGTAGGACAGAGTCCAACCCCTATCCAGGAGTATGGTTCCAAGCCCCACCAGATCTAACTGGTAGTGCTCCACCTCCACCAAGTTCCGGCTCCTTCCTCCCACAGAGAGGTGACGTTCCAGGTCCCCAGAGCCAGCCTCTGCTGCCAGGGTCTGGTCTGTCGAAGCCCTGACCTTCACTGCCACCCATATGGCAGCGCACCCGACTCCATTGGTTTCTCCCACAGGTGGTGGGCCCATGGGCTGGAGGGAGAGGTGTCACGTAGCTTTTACATTTGTTTGTTTGTTAGGGAAATTTATGAATTCCATTTCACTGTTTTTGATAATATTGGAAACAGTTTGCATAAAAAGCGATATAATGAATTGTACTCTCCCACGAGAGACCATGGAGCCATCTGGCTATCTAGTCTGGAGGTGAGAGCAGGACATGTTCTCCCTGACCAGATAAAGGAGACGTCATCTAACCTGATCAGATGACTTCGGACCACATTGATTATTGTATTTCACTCATAAATAAGACCATGTCAAGGGGCTTCCAGGGAGACATTTTCTACTATGTTGTAGTGCTGAAAACTGGCTCCTTGGAGCAGATTAGAGATAGAAACAGGCGCCTGATCATGCAATGCTTTATATGTAAGAACCAGAACTTTAAACTGGATCCTGAACTTGATGGGAAGCCAATGTAACGAGGATAAGACAGGAGAGATGTGAGACATCCTGCTGGACCTGGTGACCAGCCTGGCACCAGGGTTCTGGACTAGTTGTAGAACAAGAAAGGGCAGCAGTTTCAGAGAAATAGGGACCAAGTGACACAGAAAAACCTCCATCTGAAAGATAAGAGGAGAACCAGTCCAGGGTCCCAGAGATCCCAACCCAGTGCTTAAGTTTTAATCATGTTTCTATGTTAAAGTATGGAGATACATCACGGCCCTAAGGGGGTTAATCATTTTTCTATAATAAAGTTGTTGTGGGTCTGCTGTCTGTCTTCCTTGTGTGTCTGTCTGTTCGTCTTTTCTCCACTAGAGGTCGTCCTTGAGGAACCAGGTCCTGAGGCGGGGCCATACTCTCCTTCCGTTTGCTGTCACAGCTGCTACCACTTCCATTATCAACCATCACAGCTGCTACCCATTTCCATCATCACCATCTCAGTATATCTACCCGGCTGACCACCTCTTCAGCGCCAGATTGTTAATCACCATCCATGTGGTAACTAGGCCAGTCAACCTGCTTACTTTGCTTCCCAGCTTTGACTTACCGTGTTCTCCTTTTGTTTGTCACAGTTCCATGTTCCTGTCCGTCGTGAATTATTGCAGCCGTTCCAGACCTTCCCCGTTTTCATCCTCATCTACATCCTCACCGCCTATGCTTCGTATTTTGTATTTTTGTCTGGATTGAACCCTTTCTTTATTTTTTCACACGCTCGTGTCAGTTTCTGTGTTCGGGTCTACTCCGACCCCTGACAAAAGTATGTATATACAGCACGGCCCTAAAGAGGGGGGGTTAATCATGTTTCCATGTGAAAGTATGGAGATACAGCACAGTCCAAAAGAGGGGGGGTTTGGAGTGATGTTGATCAATTTCCCGAACATTTCCCATTAAAGTCTATGAGAGATTTTTTCCGCTGTTTTTGCCAATTTCGTAAACCGCACGGCAAATCTCTTAGAAAAGTCATAGCCCACCACTCCCCATTATTACGCACATTTTGATGTATTGTGTGTGTGCGTGTTAGCATCGCTCCGGGACTAGTAGTGGATCTAAAACAAACATTTGATACGACTAATATTTGAATATATCCACGGAGGACGGACAAACTGTTTTTTGGGAGAAACCATGCTTGATATCTGAATGCCCATTCGGGCAAAGTCTTGTTTTCCGTTTAAGCTTTTAATCATGTTTCTATGTTAAAGTATGGAGATACAGCACGGTTCCAGAGAGGGGGTTAATAATGTTTCTATGTTAAAGTATGGAGATACAGCACGGTTCCAGAGAGGGGGGGTTAATCATGTTTCTATGTTAAAGTATGGAGATACAGCACGGGCCTAAAGGGGGGGGTTAATCATATTTCTATGTTAAAGTATGGAGATACAGCATGGTTCCAGTGAGGGGGGGTTAATCATGTTTCTACGTTAAAGTATGGCGATACAGCACGACCAAAGGGGGGGTGGTAATCAGATTTCTATGTTAAAGTATGGCGATACAGCACAGTTCCAGAGAGGGGTTAAACATGTTTCTGTGTTAAAGTATGGAGATACAGCACGGCCCTAAAGGGGGTTAATCATGTTTCTATGTTAAATTATGGAGATACAGCACAATCCCAAAGAGGGGGTTTGGGGCGATGTTGATCAATTTCCCGAACATTTCCCTTTAAAGTCTATGGGAGATTTTTTCCGCCGTTTTTTGCAAATTTTGTTAAAACCGCACGGCAAATCTCTTAGAAAAGTCATAGCCCACCACTCCCAGTCATTACGCACGTTTTGATGTATTGTGTGTGTGCGTGTTAGCATCGCTCCGGGACTAGTAGTGGATCAAAACAGACATTTGATACGACTAATATTTGAATATATCCACGGACGGTCAAACTTTTTTGGGAGAAACCGTGCTTGATATCTGAATGCCCATTCGGGCAAAGTCTTGTCTTCAGTTTAAGCTTTTAATCATGTTTCTATGTTAAAGTATGGACATACAGCACGGTCCTAAGGGTGGGGGTTATTCATGATTCTATGTTAAAGTATGGTGATACAGCACGGTCCCAGAGAGGGGGTTAATTATGTTTCTATGTGAAAGTATGTTGATACAGCACGGTCCCAGAGAGGGGGGGTTAATCATTTTCTTTGTTAAAGTATGGTGATACAGCATGGTCCCAGAGAGGGGGTTAATCATGTTTCTATGTTAAAGTATGGAGATACAGCACAGTCCCAGAGACGGGGGGTTAGTCATATTTCTATGTTAAAGTATGGAGATACAGCACGGTCCTAAAGGGGGGGGTTAATCATATTTCTATGTGAAAGTATGGTGATACAGCACGGTACCAGTGAGGGGGTAATCATGTTTCTATGTGAAAGTATGGAGATACATCACGGTCCCAGAGAGGGGGGGGTCATCATGTTTCTATGTGAAAGTATGGAGATACATCACGGTCCCAGAGAGGGGGGGTTAATCATGTTTCTATGTTAAAGTATGGAGATACAGCACGGCCCTAAAGGGGGTTTGGAGCGATGTTGATCAATTTCCCGAACATTTATCATTAAAGTCTATGAGAGATTTTTTCGCAGTTCTTTGCCAATTTCGTGAAAACCGCACGGCAAATCTCTTAGAAAAGTCATAGCCCACCACCGATCATTTCGACGTTTTGATGTATTGTGTGTTTGCGTGTTGGCAACGCTCCGGGACTAGTAGTGGATCAAAACAGACATTTGATACGA
>JABXJD010003505.1:0-20131 GCA_013375575.1 Percina caprodes
ATAATCATCTGTGTGTGTGTGTGTGTCTGTATGTGTGTGTATGTGTGTCTGTTTGTGTGTGTGTGTGTGTGTGTGTGTGTGTGTGTGTGTGTGTGTGTGTGTGTGTGTTTTAACAAGCTTCTTTGGAAGTGTCGTGTAGAAAGGAGTGATTAGACTTTTATTGATGAGTCAATCAAACGGCGTCTCATATCATCACAACACCCTGCAGCTCTGATATAATGATCTGTGTGTGTGTGTGTGTGTGTGTGTGTGTGTGTGTGTGTGTGTGTGTGTGTGTGTGTGTGTAACAAGCTTCTGTGGAAGCGTCATGTAGCGTCTCATTTCACCCTGCAGCTCTGATGTTTTATCTCTTTCAGGAATCTCACAAGGAAATATTATTAATAATCAGCAGCAGTTCAAGAGCTTCACATAAAACATCAAACACATTATTATTAACAATTATATAAAATTGTACATAATACAAAATTAAGAACAGTAAATAAAAGTTAAAAACAATTGATACAAAATAAAAACAATCCAAAACAGGTTGAATACCAGATTAAAAGAATAAAATTCATCGTACAGCGCAAATAATAATAGTAAGTGGGACAGTGGCAGGAAAAACTTCCTGTTAGGCAGAAACCTCGGACAGAGACCCAGACCCAGACCAGACCCAGACCCAGACCCAGGCCCGGACCCAGGCTCTTGGTAGGCGGTGTCTGACTGACGATTGGGGTTAGAATAAAGAGCAGCAATAACAGCCACAAAAAATAATAGTTTGCAGTAGTTCTTTGTAGTAGTTCATGGTATAGCAGGACACTGTGCTGCATTACAAGGCCCAGCAGGACGTAGCAACAAACACGTACAAGCATATGTATACACATATATATACATATATATATGTATATGTGTATATATGTATATATATACATATATATACACTTACATATATACTTTCCTTCTTTTTTGTCCTTTGCCAATCACACATATGAATAACATGTTGATGACCCGGCCAGGTCGATACAGGAGGCGGATCTGACCGTTAGAAACCGATTCCAGTCGTAATATTGACCTTATTCTGAATGAAGACAACGTCTGGAGGGTTACAGGTCTTTATTTTTGATTTAAATATGAAGTATTTAGAAAGTCACACACAATGAAAAACAACAAGATCATTTTTTATGTGGTTATCATATGAAATTGGAACAGACACCGCGTTCGTCCCTCGGGACCAGGCTGCACCGGGCTGTCGTCGTGCCAACGTCCATCGGACGTTTTCAGTGGGCCGTCTGTGTATCACACATTATAAATACATAGTTCAGAGTTTCATACACATTTCTTGCTTTACATGCACATTGAATACAATTGTACAGCTTGATTAGATATAGAAACAGATGCTTGAGACAAGTCTTTAACCCTCTGAGGACAGAAGACGCTCCGGCAGGTCCATGCGTGCAAAACACGCCTACTACCATGATACAAAATGTCATTTTAGATATTTATTTACTATTTCATTCGTGCATTACGCTACTAATATGAACCCAAGACTTATGTAAAACTCATTCCAAAATAACTGAATGTAGGTATGTTTTTACAAGAGATTTGAGACATTTCAAAAGCGAACGTCAACAACTTTTTAGCTTTGGGGCCAAATTTTCTCTTTAAAGCGACAAATTTGGCCTCTCTTTCTTAGAAAACTGAGTTTGTTCTGAACATTTTGATATGAGATTATATGCCATGTACCCTTAAAAGGAGAATTCAAAAATACAAATGCCCTCAGACCTCACAGGGTTAACTTCTTCTGTAATCAATCATTTGAAACACATAAATCAGCAATATAATAATAGTTAAAGGTCAAATATGTAATGTAGTTACTGAAATAAATCCTAAAATGTATTTAAATCGTCAGATATTAAGGAAACATGATAACGTTGAAATACTATCTTTTCTGTTTTACTATTTTCACATGATTCATTTTCTCACACACACACACACACACACACACACACACACACACTCCTTTACGATCATACGTAGGCATTGGTCGGATCAGATTAACCTGTGTTGTCTTCCTCAAAATCACTTTTGTTTTCAATGTTTGTCACTTTTTTTACATTTCCAACACTACGTAACACTAACTTATTAACTTTAGTTTTAGTTATTTTTGGAATTTATATATAAATATATTATCAATAAACCTCATTTATAGGAAATTATACCTAATGTTTGAGTTAGAAAAGCAGAAATTAGAATTATTGAGACTAAAATTAAAGGAATGGATGTTGATGATAATGCAGACTGGAATATGTCAACTTTTACTCTCAATACTATTTCAAAACACTTCAATTTGGTTTCAAATGCTATAAAATTGAATAAGACGCCCCAAAATTAATGAAAGTAGAGATTTGTACTTGGCAAGAGCGTTGTGTGGAATCAATCATGTTATTTTGGGGAATTAAAAGAACATTGATATAGGACAACATGAGGACAACATGAGGACAACATGAGGACAACATGAAGGACAACATGAGGACAACATGAGACAACATGGAACAACATGAGGACAACATGAAGACAACATGAGGACAACATGAGGACAACATGAAGACAACATGAGGACAACATGGAGACAACATGAAGACAACATGAGGACAACATGAGGACAACATGAGACAACATGGAGACAACATGAAGACAACATGAGGACAACATGGCTGAAAAAGCCAAGTTCCTGATATTAAAAATGAAATCACTCAAATCAAACTGGACACTGAGTTAAATAAGATTCACACACAAACACACAAGCACACAAACACACACACACACACACACACACACACACACACACACACACACACACACACACACACACACACACACACACACACACACACACACAGTCCTTACTCCGGCTTCCTGTGCCCCAAAGCTTAGATTCTAAAATTCTTCTGCTGGTTTTTAAGGGGCTAAATGGTTTAGGGCCAAACTACCTATCAGGTCTACTAGTGAAGTCTAAACCACAGAGGCCTGTGAGGTCATCAAGGACAGGTCTGCTTGCCAGCCCCAGAACCAGAACTATCAGTTTCTATGCTCCGTATATCTGGAACAATCTCCTGAGAAACTGTAGATTGGAACCAACGCTCTGCTCCTTTAATAACAAGCTTCTTTGGAAATGTCGTGCAGAAATGAGTGATTAGACACACACAGTATGTGTGTGTGTGTGTGTGTGTGTGTGTGTGTGTGTGTGTGCGTGTGTGTGTGTGTGTGTGTGTGTGTGTGTGTGTGCGTGTGTGCACGTGTGTGTTATTTGCAGTTTCTTTGGAAGTGTCGTGCAGAAAGACGTGATTAGACACACAGTATGTATGTGTGTGTGTGTGTGTGTGTGTGTGTGTGTGTGCATTGTGTGTGTGTGTGCATGTGTGTGTGTGTGTGTATGCGTGTGTGTGTGTGTGTGTGTGTTATTTATCAAGTTTCTTTGGAAGTGTCGTGCAGAAAGGCGTGATTAGACACACAAAGGGACCTTTGTGTCAAAGACAGGTTCATGTTGATTTAATGTCATTTTATTCAGTGTGTGTGTGTGTGTGTGTGTGTGTGTGTGTGTGTGTGTGTGTGTGTGTGTGTGTGTGTGTGTGTGTGTGTGTGTGTGTGTGTGTGTGTGTATGAAGATGCGGGTGAAACATAATTTTCCCAGTTGAATCGCTCAAAAACTGAGGCAGTTCGTTGGCGCCTCATCAAGTCAGACATCCTCCAGAACTAAAACTATATCAGGTCAAGACACAACACACCACAACAGTCACCGGTCTTAGTCCACATCTCACCTGTTAAAATATCCATAAAACAGAATCTAGACCAGGACTCAGGATGTTATTTATCTCTCAGGTCTTTCCATAAAGAGCAGGTCTAGACCAGGACTCTGGGATGTTATTTATCTCCCAGGTCTTTCCATAAAGAGCAGGTCTAGACCAGGACTCTGGGATGCTATTTATCTCCCAGGTCTTTCATAAAGAGCGAGTCTAGACCAGGACTCTGGGATGTTATTTATCTCCAGGTCTTTCCATAAAGAGCAGGTCAGACCAGGACTCTGGGATGTTATTTATCCTCAGTCTTTCCATAAAGAGCAGGTCTAGACCAGGACTCTGGGATGCTATTTATCTCCCAGGTCTTTCATAAAGAACGGAGTCTAGACCAGGACTCTGGGATGTTATTTATCTCCCAGGTCTTTCATAAGAGCAGGTCTAGACCAGGACTCTGGGATGTTTATCTCCCAGGTCTTTCATAAAAACAGTCCTAGACAGGACTCTGGGATGTTATTTATCTCCCAGGTCTTTCCATAAAGAGCAGGTCTAGACCAGGACTCTGGGATGCTATTTATCTCCAGTCTTTCATAAGAAACGGAGTCTAGACCAGGACTCTGGGATGTTATTTATCTCCCAGGTCTTTCCATAAACTGAGTCTGACCAGGACTCTGGGATGTTATTTATCTCCAGGTCTTTCCCATAAAGAACAGTCCTAGACCAGGACTCTGGGATGTTATTTATCTCCCAGGTCTTTCCATAAGAGCAGGTCTAGACCAGGACTCTGGGATGTTATTTATCTCCCAGGTCTTTCCATAAGAAACGAGTCAGACCAGGACTCTGGGATGTTATTTATCTCAGGTCTTTCCATAAAGAGCAGGTCCTAGACCAGGACTCTGGGATATTTATCTCAGGTCTTTCCATAAAGAGCAGGTCTAGACCAGGACTCTGGGATGTTATTTATCTCCCAGGTCTTTCCATAAAGCAGGTCTAGACCAGGACTCTGGGATGTTATTTATCTCCCAGGTCTTTCCATAAAGAGCAGTCTAGACCAGGACTCTGGGATGCTATTTATCTCCCAGGTCTTTCCATAAAGAGCAGGTCTAGACCGGACTCTGGGATGTTATTTATGTCCCAGGTCTTTCATAAGAGCAGGTCTAGACCAGGACTCTGGGATGTTATTTATCTCCCAGGTCTTTCCATAAGAGCAGGTCTAGACCAGGACTTTGGGAACTTATTATCTCCAGGTCTTTCTAAAGAGAGTCTAGACCAGGACTCTGGGATGCTATTTATCTCCCAGGTCTTTCCATAAAGAGCAGGTCCTGACCGGACTCTGGGATGTTATTTATGTCCCAGGTCTTTCTGTAAAACAGGTCTAGACCAGGACTCTGGGATGTTATTTATCTCCCAGGTCTTTCATAAAGAGCAGGTCTAGATCAGGACTCTGGGATGTTATTTATCTCCCAGGTCTTTCCATAAGAAACAGGTCTAGACCGGACTCTGGGATGTTATTTATCTCCAGGTCTTTCCATAAAGAGCAGGTCTAGACCCGGACTCTGGGATGTTTATCTCAGGTCTTTCCATAAGGAGCAGGTCTAGACCAGACTCTGGGATGTTATTTCCCCACGATCTTTCATAGGCAGGTCTAGACCAGGACTCTGGGATGTTATTTACAGAAACCAACATTCCAGGTTATGTAGGCAACATAAGAGACAACATGAGGACAACGTGAAGACCACATGAGGACAACATGAAGACAACATGAGGACAACATGAAGACCACATGAGGACAACATGAAGAGAGCAACATGAGGACAACATGAAGACAACATGAGACAACATTTGAAACAACATAGGGACAACATGAAGACAACATGAGGACAACATGAAGAGACAACATGAGGACAACATGAAAACAACATGAGGACAACATGAGGACAACATGAAGACAACATGAGGACAACATGAAGACAACATGAGGACAACATGAAAACAACATGAGGATAACACACACACACACTTCTCATTGGAACCCCTAACAACAGTCTGCAGAGACTGCAGTGTGTCCACAATAGTGCTGCATGGATCCCAATGAGCCCACATCACCCATTCTTCACTCCCTTCAATGGCAGAAGTCCCGTTTCTGCTAGGACTGAATACAAGGTCTCAAGTCCCCCACACCCCACCTGAAAGACTATTATATCCCTCTCTCCCTACAACCGATCCCTAAACAAAAACATAACCGCCTCCACTCCCCAGATCCTAAGCTGTGCACCATGGGTAATCGTCTGCTCTGTTGACACTTTGGCTCATCTGAGGCCCACAGACTAGTGAGACCTTTTTAAAAAGGATAAAAACAGTTCATTTAGCAAGAACTTATGAGTATTGGCAACGCACTTTGTGAATAATGGTTGCACTATTTCTATGTATTTTAATCTGATCTTTTCACCTTGCCAGTCTCACCTGCAGCACTTTGAGGTTTGTCTTAAATGTAAAGTACATTACAAATAAAATGTATTATTATAATTATTATTAATTAAATTTCTTCCCTGGAATGTCACAAGAAATATTATTTGTGTAGCACTTTCCAGCAGCAGTGCAGTTAAAAGAGCTTCATATAAAACATCAAACGTTATTATGAAAAATGATATTAAAGAAATTGTACATAAAAATACAAGTGAATGGATGTCTGTCTGTATGTTTGTGTGTATGTATTTATGTATGTATGTTTGTGTGTGTGTGTGTGTGTACGTATGTATGAATGTACGTGTGTGTCTGTTTGTGTATGTGTGTGTGTGTGTGTACGTGTGTATGTATGTGCGTGTGTGTGTCTGTTTGTGTATGTGTGTGTGTGTGTGTGTGTGTGTGTGTGTGTGTACGTGTGTATGTATGTGCGTGTGTGTGTCTGTGTGTGTGTGTGTGTACGTATGTATGTGCGTGTGTGTGTCTGTTTGTGTGTGTGTGTGTGTGTGTGTGTGTGTGTGTGTGTGTGTGTGTGTGTGTGTGAAAGTCTGTCTGTGTGTGTGTGTGTGTGTGTGTGTGTGTGTGTGAGAAAGTCTGTCTGTGTGTGTGTGTGTGTGTGTGTGTGTGTGTGTGTGTGTGTGTGTGTGTGTGTGTGTGTGAAAGTCTGTCTGTCTGTGTGTGTGTGTCTGTGTGTGTCTGTGTGTGTGTGTGTGTGTCTGTAAGTGTGTGTGTGTGTGTGTGTGTGTGTGAGAAAGTCTGTCTGTGTGTGTGTGTCTGTGTGTGTCTCTGTGTCTGTGTGTGTCTGTGTGTGTGTGTGTGTGTCTGTGTGTGTGTGTGTGTGTGTGTGTGTGTGTGTGTCTGTGTGTGTGTGTGTGTGTGTCCACGCGTTCCTGGATCCAACTGAATCTCGTGATATAGGCCACGCCCATTTCCGCTTGACTTTTTGCATGAAAAATCACGATTTATCAAAAACCAACTTATTCCACCTCCTCTGGGCCGTGCGATTGATCTGCACAAATCTTGTTAAGAATCTTTATAGAATAAAAATTGCTCATTTTCTACTTTAAACAAATTTGTGTAGCTAACCATGAAAACACCGACTTTGCCATTATCTCGGCAAAATAAATGCTGCTGAAGCCAAACTTTAGATCATTCCTTGGTATGGCCCACGGAAATCTACAGCAAATACTACAAGACAATAGGCCACTAGGGCGCTGCATATACAAAATATATATATATATCTCATGAGCGGCTCATGCAAGTTTTACAGATTTGAGGGTACCTTCTAGGGCCCCTCCTGAAGGCGGTCCTTACAGTGGGGTAGTAATTGGTTAAAGTGGAGCGTGGCCTATGGACTCACCTTTGGGTTAGTTTACCTCCAGACAACGTATTTGATCCCTTCATGTTCTTCGTATTTCGCTTTGGTCGGCGCGCTTAACCCTCCTGTTGTCTCGGGTCAAAAACAGACAAAATCTGACATTTTGTCCCTTTTTCAGACTTTTTCTAGTCTCCACTACCACCACCTTACTAGTTTTATACTTTCTGGAATTCATGCTCAATAACCCTCATTTATATAGAATCATACCTAATATTTGGAGTTAAAAGCAAGTATGAATTATTGACTAATAGTTGATTAGAGGAATGATGTATTACAAGAGACGTTGGAAGGATCCATTTTTATGGAAATTTGGTTAAAAAAACTCAGATTTCAGATATAGACATTTATTAAAGGGTCAGATTTGACCAGGACACCAGGAGGGTTAAAGTTCTCATATTATGCTCTTTCCACCTCCTTTATAGTGTTATATATCTTTTTTTATTTTTTTAACAGGAGGGTTAAACAACACTCTGAATCTGAATCTCTTTTCGTTTGTCCCATTTCTTTTCCGTTATCATTCATTCATTCATATCACTTCATGTTAGTGTTGTCTCAACAGAGCAAACAATAAAGATATTAAAAACAACGTCATTCACAACTGAACTGAACTGAATGACTGCTCAGCTCTTATACAGCTGATCGCTGCCTCAATCAGCTGATGGCGGTTACCACCCCACGATCAATTAACACAACCTTTCGTTAGCTCATAACGAGTATAGTTTACTCTCAACATCAATGCATTTATGCATAATTCATCAAACAAAACATGAAATGTGCACATTCTTTCAGGAAGATTTCTAATAATTGCAATCGCATCTTTCTTCCTGAAACCATCAGATGTTAACCCTCGTGTTGGAATTATGGACCTCACACACATTTAATGAACCAGTCATTTATAGGAAATTATGAAATTACCTAATGTTTGAGTTAGAAAAGCAGAAATTAGGAATTAGTGGACTAAAATTAAAGGAATGGATGTTGATGATAATCACAGACTGGAATATGTCAACTTTACTCTCAATACTATTTCAACACTTTAATTTGGTTTCAAATGCTATAAAATTGAATAGACGCCCCAAAATTAATGAAAGTAGAGATTTGTATGGCAAGAGCGTTGGTGGGAATCAATCATGTTATTTTTGAGGAATTAAAAGAACATTGATATGGGACAACATGGGGACAACATGGGGACAACATGAGACAACATGGGGACAACATGAGGACAACATGAGGACAACATGGGAAACTTTAAGAGGACAACATGGGGACAACATGAGGACAACATGGGGACAACATGAGGACAACATGAGAGCAGCATGAGGACAACATGAGGACAACATGAGGACAACATGAGAGATGACATGAGGGCAACATGAAGACAACATGAGGACAACATGAGGACAACATGGGGACAACATGAAGACAACATGGGGCAACATGAAGACAACATGAGGACAACATGAGGACAACATAGGGGACGACATAGGGCAACATGAAGCAACATGAGGACAACATGAGGACAACATGAGGGACGACATGAGGGCAACATGAAGACAACATGAGGACAACATGAGAGACAACATGAAGACAACATGAAGACAACATGAGAGCTGCATAAAAAGACAACATAAGGACAACATGAAGACAACATAGAGACAACATGAGGGACAACATGGGGACAACATGAGGACAACATGAGGACAACATGAGAGGACAACATGGGGGCAACATGAAGAACAACATGAGGACAACATGAGGACAACATGAAGACAACATGGGGACAACATGAGGACAACATGGGGACAACATGAGGCAACATGAGGACAACATGAGGACAACATGAAGACAACATGAAGACAACATGAGAGACATGAAGACAACATAAGGACAACATGAAGACAACATGAGGACAACATGAGGACAACATGCAGGACAACAGAGGGTTAACATGAGGGCAACATGAGCAACATAAGGACAACATGAGGACAACATGAGAGACAACATGAGGGCAACATGGGGACAACATGAGGACAACATGAGGACAACATGAGGGCAACATGAGGACAACATGAGGACAACATGAAGACAACATGAGGACAACATAAAAAGAGACAGCATGAGGAAAACATGTGGACAACATGAATAGAACATGAGGACAATATGAGGACATGAGGACAACATGAGGACAACATGAAGACAGCATGAGGACAACATGAGGACAACATGAGGACAACATGAATACAACATGAGGACAATATGAGGACAGCATGAAGGACAACATGAGGACAACAGGGACAACCAGAAGACTAACCCATGAGGACAACATGAAGACAACATGAAGACAACATGAGGACAACATGAGGACAACATGAAGGCGACATGAGGGCTGACATGAGGACGACATGAGGACAACATGAGGGCGACTTGAGGACAACATGAAGACAACATGAAGACAACATGAAGACAACATGAAGACAACATGAGGACAACATGAGATTTTTATTTGATGGGAAGGAGGCCTCATGGAAGACCCAGGACTAGAGTGGAAGGACATCCAGCTGGGAGGCCTCGAGGAAGACCCAGGACTAGGTGGAGCACGTCCAGCCTGCAGGAGGCCTGAGAGACCCAGGACTAGGTGGAGGGACGTCCAGCTGGGAGGAGGCCTCAGAGAAGACCCAGGACTAGGTGGAGGACGTCCAGCTGGGAGGAGGCCTTGGGGAAGACCCAGGACTAGGTATAGGGACGTCCAGCTAGGAGGAGGCCTCAGGGAAGACCCAGGACTAGGTGGAGTGACGTCCAGCTGGGAAGAGATCTCTGGGAAGATCAGGACTAGGTGGAGGCACGTCCAGCTGGGAGGAGGCCTGGTGAGACCAGGACTGGGGGAGGGACGTCCAGCTGGGAGGCCTCGTGAGAACCCAGGACTAGGTGGAGGGGAAGTCCAGCTGGGAGGAGGCCTCGGGAAGACCCAGGACTAGGTGGAGGGACGTCCAGCGGGAGGAGGCCTGAGGTGGACCAGGACTAGGTGGAGGAAGTCCCAGCTGGGAGGCCTCGGGAAGACCCAGGACTGGGTGGAGGGGCGTCCAGCCGGGAGGAGGCCTAGGGGAAAACCCAGGACTAGGTGGAGGGACGTCCAGCTGGGAGGAGATCTCGGGGAAGAGTGGTCTAGACCGCTCTATCTGTAAGTGTAAGCGGTCTAGACCTTGGAAGTTACTATATCAAACCTCATTACTACAGGCTGCTGAGTGGACGCTGGCGCGTTTTGCAGCCGCTGCTCTCCGTTAACTATTTCTAAGTTATTTCAACATTTTTACGGATCACTGGGCCGTGTGTTGCACTCAGCGAGAGCATAAGCCTTCACCTTTGCTTGGAACGTCCTAACTTTTGTTGCTACTCCGATGTTTGGTGTCTGAATGTAGTAAACTAACCTCGTTCTCCACCTCATTCTCCACCTGTGTTCTCAACTCACGCGGTTGCTGCTGTTGGCTAGCTGCCCGCTGCCGTTCATAATGTGGGCTTGCAAGTTTTACATGTGGTTTATCCTCCTCTGGACTGTCCTTTCAATTCTACATCGACCTGGGGCCGGTGTGACCCAGTATCTGCGGCTGATCTCCTCCTGCTCCGCGGGCTTCTGTCTGTGCCTCCACCGCTAGCTCTTCAGCTACACCCTGAGATTGCTCTCCTTCCCGCCAGAGATACATCCACCGCGGATCTCGCTTGGAATTTCCACCTTGATGACTCCAATCCAATAACATCATTCTGGTCCACTTCCCGCCCGTTCGCGGCGCTCCTGCCGGGCCTGCCGCGGTTCAAGCTTGCTAACCTGGCTAGGGCAGCAAGCCCGCCCCTGGCTACAACAACTCTACTGTCAACTTTGGTCTCCTGAATATCCGCTCTCTCACAAACAAGGGTCAGCTTATCCAGGATCTCCTCACTGACCGTAAACTGACTTCCTCTGTCTCACGGAGACCTGGCAACAACCCAGTGACTTCTCCCAGCTCAACGCTTCCACTCCACCTGGGTTTGTTTACCACTCTCATCCTCGTGGCTCTGGCCGTGGGGAGGTCTCGCGCTGCTCTATCGCGAAAGTGGAAGATGTTGCCAGTTTCCACTCCAGTTTTCCGCACCATGGAATGCTTTGTATTTAAATTGCCTGGTCCCACTCCCATAGTTATTGCCACAGTCTACCGCCCCCAAACCACAGCCACTTCTTAAACGAATTCTCCATACTACTTACCCACCTTTCTACTCTCTCTCTAATGTCATTCTCTAGGTGACTTCAATATTCATATGGATAATATAAACCTCCCTCACCAGAGAATTTACCTCCTGTCTAGATAGTTCTGGATTCCATCAGTATGTGATTTCCCCACCACATAAAAGGACATTCACTGGATTTGATTTGCTGCTCGGCTTAATCCCCTCAAACTGTTCTGCTGATGATGTTCACATTTCTGACCATTTTCTTTTGTCCTTCGATATCTCTGTCTCTTTCTGTAATCAAGCCAGTCCGAGATCTCTTTTCGTAATAAAAACATAAACACAGACATCCTATCCTCCCACATTGACAATTTGCCCATCCTGATCTTTCTTCTCAGACCACCTTGTCACCCATTATAATTCTGGACTTTGCAAGATTCTCAACTTCCTTGCCCCTCTCAAAACCCGATCTGTGTCCTTTTCCGCTCTGCCCCTTGGTTTCACCTGAGCTCCGCCTCATGAAAGCTAAAGGTCGCCAACTTGAACGCCTCTATAAAAAAACTGGTCTCTCCATTCATAAAGAAATGTATAAATCTCATCTTCTTCATTACTCAAACTCTATAGCCGTAACTAAAATCAAGCTACTACTCTGACCTCATCTGCTTCAACGAAGAAACTCCAGTCTCTCTTCTCAATAATCCATAATACTTTTAATCCCCTGATGCCCTGCCTTCTCACATGTATTCACATGAGACTTGCAATTCTTTAATTATCTTTTTAATAAAAATCAACTCATTCACCAGCAATTACATGTGACCCCTTGTCTTCCCCTCCCCCTTTGCCCTCCCCAATAGCCAGTCATTTTGCAGCTTTCTGCCCACCCCCTCCGAAATTTCTGATTTCATCCATGAAATCCAAGTCGTCAACCTGTTCTCTTAATCCCTCCCACAGCTCTGGTCAAAACCTGTCTCACGTCCCTCCTCCCTTCATAACTTCCATTATTCATTCTTCTCTCTCCTCTGGTATTGTCCCCTCACCTTTCAAAACGGCATCTGTCTCCCGATTCTGAATCTTCGTCCCATCTCAAATCTTCCCTTTATTTCTAAAATACTTGAAAAAATAGTGTCTGTTCAACTCCATGCCTTTCTTACCCTTAACAGTCTTCTGAAGACCTTTCCAATCTGGTTTTCGCCTCCCATAGTACTGAAACTGCCTAATAAAAATCACCAATGATCTCCTCATAGCTGCTGACTCCGGACTCATCTCTATCCTCATCCTCCTTGATCTTAGTGCTGCCTTTGATACCATTTCTCACTCCATTCTCCTCAATAGACTATCTTCTCTGGCATCTCTCACACCCCTCTTGACTGGTTCCGCTCATATCTCTCCGACCGCACTCAGTTTATTCAACTCAAATCTTTCACATCCGACCCTTCCTGTTACGACTGGCGTCCCTCAAGGTTCAGTTCTTGGCCCCCTCCTTTCGTCACCTACCTACTTCCCCTTGGCAATATTTTCCGCAAATTCAACATTCATTTTCATTGCTACGAGACGACACCCAGCTCTATTTATCCAGTAAACCCACCTCCTCGCTCCCCCTTGTCTCTTACTAGCTGCTTGCTTGAACTTAAAGACTGGTTCACCTCAAACTTCCTAAAACTGAACAGTGATAAAACCGAACTCCTCCTCAGCCACCAAATCCACCCTATCCAAAATCAATAGCTTCACTCTTCCCATTGACAACTCCTTGGTCTCCCCTTCCCCTCAGGTCAAGAGTCTGGGCGTAATTCTCGACTCCCCCTCTCCTTTCAGTCACATATAAATAATATCTGGGTCATACTTCCACCTACGCAACATTAACCGCCTCCGTCCCTCCCTTACCACTCATACTGCCTCCATTCTTATCCACAGCCTCATCACCTCCCGCCTTGACTACTGTAACTCCCTTCTTTTGGCCTCCTCAAAAATCCCTCATAAACTTCAACTTCTTCAGAACTCAGCAGCTAGTGTCATCACCAGAACCCCCTCTTTCCATCATATAACCCTGTCCTTCAGCAGCTCCATTGGCTTCCTGTTCAATTCAGAATACAATTTAAAATCCTTCTGCATACTTTCAAAGCCATCCATTACCTTGCTCCTCCATATCTGTCTGACCTCCTTCACATCGCTGCCCCCTCCCGCTCCCTCAGATCCTCCTCCTCCCTCCACCTCACTGTACCCCCAGCTCGACTTGTAACCATGGGGAACAGAGCCAGCCGCTCTGCTCCCCAGCTCTGGAACTCACTCCCACCTGACCTCCGCAGTATCGACTCTCTCCCCTGTTCAAAACCAGACTCAAAACCCACCTGTTCCAGCTTGCCTACTTGTAAATACACAGATCCTGTCTTTTGTTTTTGTTGTTTTTTTCTTTTTGTTGTTGTTTATACTTATCTGTCTTTTATATACTGTGCGACCTTGAGTGTCATGAAAGGCGCTGTTAAATATAATGTATTATTATTATTATTATTATCTGTAAATTATAGAGCGGTCTAGACCTGCTCTATCTGTAAATTATAGAGCGGTCTAGACCTGCTCTATCTGTAAATTATAGCGGTTAGACTGCTCTATCTGTAAATTATAGAGCGGTCTAGACCTGCTCTACTGTAAATTATAGAGTGGTCTAGACCCGCTCTATCTGTAAATTATAGAGCGGTCTAGACCTGCTCTATCTGTAAATTATAAATGGTCTAGACCCGCTCTATCTGTAAATTATAGAGTGGTCTAGACCCGCTCTATCTGTAAATTATAGAAGGGTCTAGACCCGCTCTATCTGTAAATTATAGAGCGGTCTAGACCTGCTCTATCTGGTCTAGACCCGCTCTATCTGTAAAGTGTCTCAAGATAACTCTTGTTATTAATTGATACTATAAATACAATTGAATATAATTGAATATGCCAAATCCACTGTAAAAACAAAGATAAACAAATACATACAAACATAAAATGTACTTTGGTTCATGCACTTTTCCCTGGCCCCTGATTGGCTGCTTGCAGTTACATTTTGGTTTCTAACCTGTGACTGGTTGGCTCTCTGTGCCTTCTTCTTCTTCAATCAAATTGGTTAGTTAACTGATGACATGTGTTTAAGGGGAGGGGACTACACAGACTTTATAATATATAAAAATGAAATGACAAACTATTCAACATCAATACATCAACTGCTACAAGATTCAGATCTGCTACAAGATGTTCAAAAGAAAAGGATCTTTTTGTCAGCCTCGTAACTCTGGTGAGTTCATTTCATTTCCAGAACTGTTACTCAGTAGTGTTTGATAAACCAACAAAGAAACTATGTTTTCTCTTATTATTACTGTTTTATGTAATGTTAGCTTCAATAATGAAAACCAGATATCAATGTTTATAGCCTCCATGCTTTATTTTACTAACAGCTCTTCTTTGTTTTCTGCAACTATTAATGTTGCATTAACCTTATTAACTTTGTTGTATTAACTTTATTAACTTTATGTTGTATTAACCTTATTAACTTTATGTTGTATTAACTTTATGTTGTATTAACCTTATTAACTTTATGTTGCATTAACTTTATGTTGTATTAACTTTATGTTGTATTAACCTTATTAACTTTATGTTGCATTAACTTTATGTTGTATTTACCTTATTAACTTTATGTTGTATTAACTTAACTTTATGTTGTATTAACTTTAACTTTATGTTGTATTATCCTTATCAACTTTATGTTGTATTAACTTAACTTTATGTTGTATTAACTTTATGTTAGTATTAACCTTATTAACTTTATGTTGTATTAACCTTATTAACTTTATGTTGTATTAACTTTATGTTGCATTAACTTTATGTTGTATTAACTTTATGTTGCATTAACTTTATGTTGTATTAACTTTATTAACTTTATGTTGCATTAACTTAATTTAATTGATTTTTTGACTTAATTCAAATGTAATTCCTGTCACAACATAAATAAGAATATGTATAAATATGTTTTTAGTTTGCTGTGATTAAGCTTTTCATTCCTTTTATTATCATTTCTAACTCAAATATAGACATTGTTCAGCTTTGATTTTTTAGCAACTCCTTTTTTTTATGGCTTGATTACTCATCCCTGATTTATTTACTTGATGACGGTGCGGGCTTGAGACCGCTGCGCTGCAATTATTTTCCCGCTTTCTAGAATTCATGAGTTCATTATTTCGTTATCACAGAAAACAAAAGATTGTTTCCTGTTAGTATTTCTAATGTTAATCTGAGATCAGAAGTTCAGACGGCCGAGATCGAGGTGACAGTATTTTTGAAGGATACACGTGTTACCACGTCCGGTTTTTAAAATAAGGTGTTAACAACCGGGGGAATACACCCAATGCCGAAGTTGACTAAAAAGAAGAACCAAAAAATTATTTTTTTGGAAATTGATCTTAATGCCTTAATTAAAAAACAATTAGGAAAAATCCAACCTTTAAGAACACCAATTTTCTTTATGAATGAATAATCTAATGTTAATAAATACATTTTCATTCTTAAAATACAGGGGGCAGAAGTATACTGTACTTAAGTGGATTTTTCTAAATATAGTTTTCTATAATCTTTAGTTCTTATATTGGTCCATAGTTCTTGTATTGGTCCATAGTTCTTATTGGTCTGTAGTTCTTGTATTGGTCCATAGTTCTGGTATTGGTCCATAGTTCTTGTATTGGTCTGTAGTTCTTGTATTGGTCCATAGTTCTGGTATTGGTCTGTAGTTCTTCTATTGGTCATAGTTCTTGTATTGGTCTGTAGTTCTTGTTGGTCCATAGTTCTTGTATTGGTCTGTAGTTCTTCTATTGGTCCATAGTTCTTGTATTGGTCTGTAGTTCTTGTATTGGTCCATAGTTCTTGTATTGGTCTGTAGTTCTTGTATTGGTCCATAGTTCTTGTGACTGGTTCTGTATTGGTCTAGTTCTGGTATTAGTCCATAGTTCTGGTATTGGTCTGTAGTTCTTGTATTGGTCCATAGTTCTGGTATTGGTCTGTAGTTCTTCTATTGGTCCATAGTTCTTGTATTGGTCTGTAGTTCTTGTATTGGTCCATAGTTCTTGTATTGGTCTGTAGTTCTTGTATTGGTCCATAGTTCTTGTATTGGTCTGTAGTTCTTGTATTGGTCCATAGTTCTGGTATTGGTCTGTAGTTCTTCTATTGGTCCATAGTTCTTGTATTGGTCTGTAGTTCTTGTATTGGTCCATAGTTCTTGTATTGGTCTGTAGTTCTTGTATTGTTCCATAGTTCTTGTATTGGTCTATAGTTCTGGTATTCTGTAGTTATATATATATATATATATATATATATATATATATATATATATATATATATATATATATATATATATATATATATATATCGTGGGTTTATTGTTATTATTTGCTAGTGTAGTAGGTTGAAAAGGCTTCATGTTTAGGCACCATTTTGTTAATATTTGTACCATTCTAACTAGTCCTTACACAGACTTATTGGCGCTATTACTTCACAAGTCCAAGTATACAACCCCTATGTTAAAATACATAAGTTAAAATACAGGGGCATAAGTATACACCCCCTATGTTAAAATACAGGGGGCATAAGTATACACCTATGTTAAAATACAGGGGCATAAGTATACACCTATGTTAAAATACAGGGGCATAAGTATACGCATACCCCTATGTTAAAATACAGGGGCATATTATACACCCCCTATGTTAAAATACAGGGCATAAGTATACCCCCTATGTTAAAATACAGGGCATAGTATACCCTATGTAAAATACAGGGGCATAAGTATATACACCCCTATGTTAAAATACAGGAGGCATAAGTATACACCCCTATGTTAAAATGCAGGGCATAAGTATACGTTATACAGGGGCATAAGTATACACCCCTATGTTAAAATACAGGGGCATAAGCATATACACCCCCTATGTTAAAATACAGGGGCATAAGTATACACCCCTATGTTAAAATACAGGCATAAGTATACACCCCCTATGTTAAAATACAGGGGCATAAGTATACACCTATGTTAAAATACAGGGGCATAGTATACACCCCCTATGTTAAAATACAGGAGGCATAAGTATACTATGTTATACAGGCATACGTATACACCCCGTTACACAGTTACCCATTTATTATACATCCCATCATGGATCAGGATACTATGCATCCTGACACAGTTCCTGGCCTTTGGAATTAAAATACCCCCCAAATCATCACACACCCTTCACCATACATAGAGATCAACATGGTGTTATTTCAGTTATCCTATCAGCTGCTTTGATCTGCATTGAGAGATGATCTTATGGAAAGTTCCCATGCTGATCTCTAGGTATGATGAAGGGTAATACGTGGCAGGGCACCTTTAAGACTCAGCCTTAGGTTGATAATCTAAGATTTGGAACAGTTTTACACTGAGTGGAAAACAACCAGCGGCAGTCTACTAGCTGTGGTCTACTAGCTGTGGTCCACTAGCTGTGTCCACTAGCTGTAGTCCACTAGCTGTGGTCCACTAGCTGTGATCTACTTTGTGGTCCACTAGCTGTGGTCTACTAGCTGTGGTCCACTAGCTGTAGTCCACTAGCTGTGGTCCACTAGCTGTGGTCTATGTAGTCCAGATACATGTTTTTAATATTTATCCATAAAATGATTCAGACTTGTAGACAAATAGCTTTATTACATGAACTGCAAAATGAACCAAAAAGTGTTGCAAGTGTAAAATATCCCCTCAGGTCTGCTAGATTCTGAAAGAACCTTTGTGGTTGAAACAATCAAAAAAGTCTTTAAATATTAATGACTGTTTAAATTTTCCAACAGATCCAGTTAAACAACTGAAGATTGTACTTGTTGGGAAAACTGGAGTTGGGAAGTCTTCAGTCATGAACACCCTTCTGGGAGAAGAGTTAAAAGAACCGGGCTGGCGCTGCCTCACTGACAACAAAGAAAGAGGTGGCGAGTACATCATGGTAACCAGGAACTGGTTATCCTCGATACTCAGGTGTGCTGAACACCAGGAAAAAAAAGAGGCTGTGGAGAAAGACATCGTGAGGAGCATAGCATGTGCTGCTGCTGGTGGCGGTCCCCATGTGTTCCTGTTGGTGATGCGGATGGATGATTGACAGCCAAGACGAAGATGCAGTGAAAATCATTCAGAAGATCTTTGGTGATGAGTTCCAACATTACACGTTGGTCTTGTTCACCCATGGAGATGAATGCATACCTAACAGCACAAAACAAATAAAAAAGGAATTCCGTTTCCTTAAGAAGTTCCTTCATGATGATGATTCTATGCATGTTTTTGGAAATAATGGAGAGGATGAGAAAAAAAAGAAAGCGCAAGTGTCTGGTCTGGTGGAGAAGATCAACAAAACGGTCGCGAAAAACATGAAGAAAAAAGGGCCGCGTTACACCAGTGAAATGTTGGAAGAAGCACAGAAAGTCCTACAAGAAAAAGCGGAGGGAATGTGTCTGCAAGGAGCTGGTGACGTCTTGTCTAAATTGGTTGAGATGATTGAAAAAGGCTGTCCACCTTTCATAAAAGAGATTGCTTCCAAGATTGCCGAGATGATAGAGGCGTACCTGTCAAGATAAAATGAAAAGTTAGGAAACAGAAAAATCCAAGCGGTAAAAAAGTGCATAAGGTGAATTATTCGTTTTGTTTTGTTTTAATTTGGCTTTTTTTTTTCAATGAGTGAATTAATAGTCTATTAGTCTAAGATCTGAACTATTGCTGAATAATTGCTTGGTGTTCCCATTGAATCATGATTTGTAGCCTAATATGGTTAATAACAATTAAAAGTAAAGGTACTTCCATGGTTACACCTACCATTATCTCCATGGTTACACCTACCATTATCTCCATGGTTACACCTACCATTATCTCCATGGTTACACCTACCATTATCTCCATGGTTACACCTACCATTATCTCCATAGTTACACCTACCATTATCTCCATGGTTACACCTAATGACTCTGAAATCTGTTCATGTTATTGCTTATTGCTGCCATTGCTTGCTATTTGTTTATCATATTATCCATTTAACCATTACTTATAGGGGGAATCTGACAGCTGTATCGGGATATTGTATAATACATGAATATGTTCCTTTTATCCAAACATAGGTGTATTATTTGCTAGTGTCTGCACCCCTTTACAAAGGTCCCATTTCACATATATGCATAATGTCTTATGGTTGTATTATGTCTCACCGTACGGTCACACCATCGACTTGAGCTGCAAAAAGCTCTGTTCACATTGTATGTTTCTCTGGGATCAGCCAGCGTGAAGGGCGTC
>JABXJD010001155.1:0-108325 GCA_013375575.1 Percina caprodes
GACACTGTGCTGCATTACAAGGCCCAGCAGGACAGCAACAAACACGTACAAGCATATGTATACACATATATACATATATATATGTATATGTGTATATATGTATATATATACATATATATACACTTACATATATACTTTCCTTCTTTGTCCTTTGCCAATCACACATATGAATAACATGTTGATGACCCGCCAGGTCGATACAGGAGGCGGATCTGACCGTTAGAAACCGATTCCAGTCGAATATTGACCTTATTCTGAATGAAGACAACGCCTGGAGGGTTACAGGTCTTTATTTTTGATTTAAATATGAAGTATTTAGAAAGTCACACACAATGAAAAACAACAAGATCATTTTTATGTGGTTATCATATGAAATTGGAACAGACACACGTTACGTCCCGGGACCAGGCTGCACCGCCTGCTGTCGCCGTGCCAACGTCCATCGGACGTTTTCAGTGGGCCGTCTGTGTATCACATTATAAATACAGTTCAGAGTTTCATACACACTGTTCTTGCTTTACATGCACATTGAATACAATTGTAGCTTGATTAGATATAGAAACAGATGCTTGAGACAAGTCTTAACCCTCTGAGGACAGAAGACGCTCCGGCGGGTCCGATGCCTGGCAACACGCCTACTACCATGATACAAAATGTCATTTTTAGATATTTATTTACTTTTTCATTCATGCATTACATACTAATATGAACCCAAGACTTATGTAAAACTCATTCCAAAATAACTGAATGGGTATGTTTTTACAAGAGATTTGAGACATTTCAAAAAGCTAACGTCAACAACTTTTTAGCTTTGGGGCCAAATTTTCTCTTTAAAACGACAAATTTCGCCTCTCTTTCAGAAAACTGAGTTTGTTCTGAACATTTTGATATGAGATTATATGCATGTACCCTCAAAAGGAGAATTCAAAATACAAATGCCTCAGACCTCACAGGGTTAACTTCTTCTGTAATCAATCATTTGAAACACATAAATCAGCAATATAATAATAGTTAAAGGTCAAATATGTAATGTAGTTACTGAAATAAACCTAAAATGTATTTAAATGCGCCAGATATTAAAAACATGATAACGTTGAAATACTATCTTTCTGTTTTACTATTTTCACATGATTCATTTTCTTCTCACACACACACACACACACACACACACACACACACACTCCTTACGATCATATCGTAGGCATTGGTCGGATCAGATTAACCCTCGTGTTGTCTTCCTGTCAAAATCACTTTGTTTTCAATGTTTGTCACTTTTTTACATTTCCACACGTAACACTAACTTTATTAACTTTAGTTTTAGTTATTTTGGAATTTATATATAAATATATTATCAATAAACCTCATTTATAGGAAATTATACCTAATGTTTGAGTTAGAAAAGCAGAAATTAGGAATTATTGAGACTAAAATTAAAGGAATGGATGTTGATGATAATCACAGACTGGAATATGTCAACTTTTACTCTCAATACTATTTCAAAAACACTTCAATTTGGTTTCAAATGCTATAAAATTGAATAAGACGCCCCAAAATTAATGAAAGTAGAGATTTGTACTTGGCAAAGAGCGTTGTGTGGAATCAATCATGTTATTTTGGGGAATTAAAAAGAACATTGATATAGGACAACATGAGGACAACATGAGGACAACATGAGGACAACATGAAGACAACATGAAGACAACATGGAGACAACATGAAGACAACATGAGGACAACATGAAGACAACATGAGGACAACATGAGGACAACATGAAGACAACATGAGGACAACATGGAGACAACATGAAGACAACATGAGGACAACATGAGGACAACATGAGGACAACATGGAGACAACATGAAGACAACATGAGGACAACATGGCTGAAAGAAAGCCAAGTTCCTGATATTAAAAATGAAATCACTCAAATCAAACTGGACACCGGGGTTAAATAAGATTCACACACAAACACACAAGCACACAAACACACACACACACACACACACACACACACACACACACACACACACACACACACACACACACACACACACACACACACACACAGTCCTTACTCCGGCTTCCTGTGCCCCAAAGCTTAGATTCTAAAATTCTTCTGCTGGTTTTTAAGGGGCTAAATGGTTTAGGGCCAAACTACCTATCAGGTCTACTAGTGAAGTCTAAACCACAGAGGCCTGTGAGGTCATCAAGGACAGGTCTGCTTGCCAGCCCCAGAACCAGAACTATCAGTTTCTATGCTCCGTATATCTGGAACAATCTCCTGGGAAACTGTAGATTGGAACCAACGCTCTGCTCCTTTAATAACAAGCTTCTTTGGAAATGTCGTGCAGAAATGAGTGATTAGACACACACAGTATGTGTGTGTGTGTGTGTGTGTGTGTGTGTGTGTGTGTGTGTGTGTGTGTGTGTGTGTGTGTGTGTGTGTGTGTGTGCGTGCGTGTGTGTGTGTGTGTGTTATTTAACAAGTTTCTTTGGAAGTGTCGTGCAGAAAGACGTGATTAGACACACACAGTATGTATGTGTGTGTGTGTGTGTGTGTGTGTGTGTGTGTGTGTGTGTGTGTGTGTGTGTGTGTGTGTGTGTGTGTGTGTGTGTGTGTGTGTGTGTTATTTATCAAGTTTCTTTGGAAGTGTCGTGCAGAAAGGCGTGATTAGACACACAAAGGGGCGTGTGTCAAAGACAGGTTCATGTTGATTTAATGTCATTTTATTCCAGTGTGTGTGTGTGTGTGTGTGTGTGTGTGTGTGTGTGTGTGTGTGTGTGTGTGTGTGTGTGTGTGTGTGTGTGTGTGTGTGTGTGTGTGAAGATGCGATGGGGTGAAACATAATTTTCTCCAGTTGAATCGCTCCAAAAACTGAGGCAGTTCTCGTTGGCGCCTCACATCAAGTCCAGACATCCTCCAGAACTAAAACTATATCAGGTCAAGACACAACACACCACAACAGTCACCGGTCTTAGTCCACATCTCACCTGTTAAAATATCCATAAAGAGCAGGTCTAGACCAGGACTCTGGGATGTTATTTATCTCTCAGGTCTTTCCATAAAGAGCAGGTCTAGACCAGGACTCTGGGATGTTATTTATCTCCCAGGTCTTTCCATAAAGAGCAGGTCTAGACCAGGACTCTGGGATGCTATTTATCTCCCAGGTCTTTCATAAAGAGCAGGTCTAGACCAGGACTCTGGGATGTTATTTATCTCCCAGGTCTTTCATAAAGAGCAGGTCCAGACCAGGACTCTGGGATGTTATTTATCTCCGAGGTCTTTCCATAAAGAGCAGGTCTAGACCAGGACTCTGGGATGCTATTTATCTCCCAGGTCTTTCATAAAGAGCAGGTCTAGACCAGGACTCTGGGATGTTATTTATCTCCCAGGTCTTTCATAAAGAGCAGGTCTAGACCAGGACTCTGGGATGTTATTTATCTCCCAGGTCTTTCATAAAGAGCAGGTCTAGACCAGGACTCTGGGATGTTATTTATCTCCCAGGTCTTTCCATAAAGAGCAGGTCTAGACCAGGACTCTGGGATGCTATTTATCTCCCAGGTCTTTCATAAAGAGCAGGTCTAGACCAGGACTCTGGGATGTTATTTATCTCCCAGGTCTTTCCATAAAGAGCAGGTCTAGACCAGGACTCTGGGATGTTATTTATCTCCCAGGTCTTTCCATAAAGAGCAGGTCTAGACCAGGACTCTGGGATGTTATTTATCTCCCAGGTCTTTCCATAAAGAGCAGGTCTAGACCAGGACTCTGGGATGTTATTTATCTCCCAGGTCTTTCCATAAAGAGCAGGTCTAGACCAGGACTCTGGGATGTTATTTATCTCCCAGGTCTTTCCATAAAGAGCAGGTCTAGACCAGGACTCTGGGATGTTATTTATCTCCCAGGTCTTTCCATAAAGAGCAGGTCTAGACCAGGACTCTGGGATGTTATTTATCTCCCAGGTCTTTCCATAAAGAGCAGGTCTAGACCAGGACTCTGGGATGTTATTTATCTCCCAGGTCTTTCCATAAAGAGCAGGTCTAGACCAGGACTCTGGGATGCTATTTATCTCCCAGGTCTTTCCATAAAGAGCAGGTCTAGACCGGACTCTGGGATGTTATTTATGTCCCAGGTCTTTCATAAAGAGCAGGTCTAGACCAGGACTCTGGGATGTTATTTATCTCCCAGGTCTTTCCATAAAGAGCAGGTCTAGACCAGGACTCTGGGATGTTATTTATCTCCCAGGTCTTTCCATAAAGAGCAGGTCTAGACCAGGACTCTGGGATGTTATTTATCTCCCAGGTCTTTCCATAAAGAGCAGGTCTAGACCGGACTCTGGGATGTTATTTATGTCCCAGGTCTTTCATAAAGAGCAGGTCTAGACCAGGACTCTGGGATGTTATTTATCTCCCAGGTCTTTCATAAAGAGCAGGTCTAGATCAGGACTCTGGGATGTTATTTATCTCCCAGGTCTTTCCATAAAGAGCAGGTCTAGACCGGACTCTGGGATGTTATTTATCTCCCAGGTCTTTCCATAAAGAGCAGGTCTAGACCGGACTCTGGGATGTTATTTATCTCCCAGGTCTTTCCATAAGGAGCAGGTCTAGACCAGACTCTGGGATGTTATTTATCTCCCAGGTCTTTCATAAAGAGCAGGTCTAGACCAGGACTCTGGGATGTTATTTACAGAAACCCAACATTCAGGTTATGTGAGGGCAACATGAAGACAACATGAGGACAACGTGAAGACCACATGAGGACAACATGAAGACAACATGAGGACAACATGAAGACCACATGAGGACAACATGAAGACAACATGAGGACAACATGAAGACAACATGAGGACAACATGAAAACAACATGAGGACAACATGAAGACAACATGAGGACAACATGAAGACAACATGAGGACAACATGAAAACAACATGAGGACAACATGAGGACAACATGAAGACAACATGAGGACAACATGAAGACAACATGAGGACAACATGAAAACAACATGAGGATAACACACACACACACTTCTCATTGGAACCCCTAACAACAGTCTGCAGAGACTGCAGTGTGTCCACAATAGTGCTGCATGGATCCCAATGAGCCCACATCACACCCATTCTTCACTCCCTTCAATGGCGGGGGTCCCGTTTCTGCTAGGACTGAATACAAGGTCTCAAGGTCCCCCCCACCCCACCTGAAAGACTATTACTTATCCCTCTCCCTACAACACGATCCCTCGGCTCAAAACACTCCAACCGCCTCCCACTCCCCAGATCTAAGCTGTGCACCATGGGTAATCGTCTGCTCTGCTTGGACCGCCCCCCCCCGACCATCTGAGGGCCCCACAGACTAGTGAGACCTTTTAAAAAGGACTAAAAACAGTTCATTTTAGCAGAACTTATGAGTATTAACCTTGCACAATAATGTCGTTGCACTATTTCTATGTATTTTAATCTGATCTTTTCACCTTGCTGATCTCACCTGCAGCACTTTGAGGTTTGTCTTAAATGTAAAGTACATTACAAATAAAATGTATTATTATAATTATTATTAATTAAATTTCTTCCCTGGAATGTCACAAGGAAATATTATTTGTGTAGCACTTTCCAGCAGCAGTGCAGTTAAAAGAGCTTCATATAAAACATCAAACACGTTATTATGAAAAATGATATTAAAGAAATTGTACATAATACAAAGTGAATGGATGTCTGTCTGTATGTTTGTGTGTATGTATTTATGTATGTATGTTTGTGTGTGTGTGTGTGTGTACGTATGTATGAATGTACGTGTGTGTCTGTTTGTGTATGTGTGTGTGTGTGTGTACGTGTGTATGTATGTGCGTGTGTGTGTCTGTTTGTGTATGTGTGTGTGTGTGTGTGTGTGTGTGTGTGTGTACGTGTGTATGTATGTGCGTGTGTGTGTCTGTGTGTGTGTGTGTGTACGTATGTATGTGCGTGTGTGTGTCTGTTTGTGTGTGTGTGTGTGTGTGTGTGTGTGTGTGTGTGTGTGTGTGTGTGTGTGTGTGTGTGTGTGTGTGTGTGTGTGTGTGTGTAGAAAGTCTGTGTGTGTGTGTGTGTGTGTGTGTGTGTGTGTGTGTGTGTGTGTGTGTGTGTGTGTGTGTGTGTGTGTGTGTCTGTGTGTGTGTGTGTGTGTGTCTGTGTGTGTGTGTGTGTGTGTGTGTGTGTGTGTGTGTGTGTGTGTGTGTGTGTGTGAGAAAGTCTGTCTGTGTGTGTGTGTGTGTCTGTGTGTGTCTGTGTCTGTGTGTGTCTGTGTGTGTGTGTGTGTGTGTGTGTGTGTGTGTGTGTGTGTGTGTGTGTGTGTGTGTGTCTGTGTGTGTGTGTGTGTGTGTCCACGCGTTCCCTGGATCCAACTGAATCTCGTGATATAGGCCACGCCCATTTCCGCTTGACTTTTTTCGTGAAAAATCACGATTTATCAAAAACCAACTTATTCCACCTCCTCCTAGACCGTGCGATTGATCTGCACAAAATCTTGTTAAAAGAATCTTTATAGAATAAAAATTGCTCATTTTCTCGCACAAACAAATTTGTGTAGCTAACCATGAAAACACCGACTTTGCCGTATCTCGGCCAAAATAAATGCTGCTGAAGCCAAACTTTAGATCATTCCTTGGTATGGCCCACGGAGGCTCTACAGCAAATACCACGACAATAGGCCACTAGGGGGCGCTGCATATACAAAATATATATATATATCTCATGAACGGCTCATGCAAGTTTTACAAGATTTGAGGGGTACCTTCTAGGGCCCCTCCTGAGGCGGTCCTTACAGTGGGGTAGTAATTGGTTAAAGTGGGCGTGGCCTATGGGACTCACCTTTGGGTTAATTTACCTCCAGACAACGTATTTGATCCCTTCATGTTCTTCGTATTTCGCTTTGGTCGACGCGCTTAACCCTCCTGTTGTCTCCCGGGTCAAAAACAGACAAAATCTGACATTTTTGTCCCTTTTTCAGACTTTTTCTAGTCTCCACTACCACCACCTTACTAGTTTTATACTTTCTGGAATTCATGCTCAATAACCCTCATTTATATAGAATCATACCTAATATTTGAGTTAAAAAGCAGAAATTATGAATTATTGACTAATAGTTAAGATTAGAGGAATGATGTATTACAAAGAGCGTTGGAAGGATCCATTTTTTATGGAAATTTGGTTAAAAAGAAACTCAGATTTCAGATATAGACATTTATTAAAGGGTCAGATTTGACCCGAGGACACCAGGAGGGTTAAAGTTCTCATATTATGCTCTTTCCACCTCCTTTATAGTGTTATATATCTTTTTTTATTTTTTTAACAGGAGGGTTAAACAACACTCTGAATCCACAGATCTCTTTCGTTTGTCCCATTTATTTTCCGTTATCATTCATTCATTCATATCACTTCATGTTGAAGTGTTGTCTCAGCAGAGCAAACAATAAAAGATATTAAAAAACAACGTCATTCACAACTGAACTGAACTGAATGACTGCTCAGCTCTTATACACCAGCTGATGCGCTGCCTCAATCAGCTGATGGCGGTACACCCCCCACCTAGATCAATTAACACAACTCGTTAGCTCATAACGAGTATAGTTTACTCTCAACATCAATGCATTTATGCATAATTCATCAAACCAAAACATGAAGCTCAGCGCACATTCTTTCAGGAAGATTTCTAATAATTGCAATCGCAGCTCTTTCTTCCTGAAACCATCAGATGTTAACCCTCGTGTTGGAATTATGGACCTCACACACATTTAATGAACCTCATTTATAGGAAATTATGGGAAATTATACCTAATGTTTGAGTTAGAAAAGCAGAAATTAGGAATTATTGAGACTAAAATTAAAGGAATGGATGTTGATGATAATCACAGACTGGAATATGTCAACTTTTACTCTCAATACTATTTCAAAAACACTTCAATTTGGTTTCAAATGCTATAAAATTGAATAAGACGCCCCAAAATTAATGAAAGTAGAGATTTGTACTTGGCAAAGAGCGTTGGTGGAATCAATCATGTTATTTTGGGGAATTAAAAAGAACATTGATATAGGACAACATGAGGACAACATGGGGACAACATGAGGACAACATGGGGACAACATGAGGACAACATGAGGACAACATGAGGACAACATGAGGACAACATGGGGACAACATGAGGACAACATGGGGACAACATGAGGACAACATGAGGGCAACATGAGGACAACATGAGGACAACATGAGGACAACATGAGGACGACATGAGGGCAACATGAAGACAACATGAGGACAACATGAGGACAACATGAGGACAACATGAAGACAACATGAGGGCAACATGAAGACAACATGAGGACAACATGAGGACAACATGAGGACGACATGAGGGCAACATGAAGACAACATGAGGACAACATGAGGACAACATGAGGACGACATGAGGGCAACATGAAGACAACATGAGGACAACATGAGGACAACATGAAGACAACATGAAGACAACATGAGGGCAACATAAAGACAACATAAGGACAACATGAAGACAACATGAGGACAACATGAGGACAACATGGGGACAACATGAGGACAACATGAGGACAACATGAGGACAACATGAGGGCAACATGAAGACAACATGAGGACAACATGAGGACAACATGAAGACAACATGGGGACAACATGAGGACAACATGGGGACAACATGAAGACAACATGAGGACAACATGAGGACAACATGAAGACAACATGAAGACAACATGAGGGCAACATGAAGACAACATAAGGACAACATGAAGACAACATGAGGACAACATGAGGACAACATGGGGACAACATGAGGACAACATGAGGGCAACATGAAGACAACATAAGGACAACATGAGGACAACATGAGGACAACATGAGGGCAACATGGGGACAACATGAGGACAACATGAGGACAACATGAGGGCAACATGAGGACAACATGAGGACAACATGAAGACAACATGAGGACAACATAAAGACAGCATGAGGAAAACATGTGGACAACATGAATAGAACATGAGGACAATATGAGGACAACATGAGGACAACATGAGGACAACATGAAGACAGCATGAGGACAACATGAGGACAACATGAGGACAACATGAATACAACATGAGGACAATATGAGGACAGCATGAGGACAACATGAGGACAACAAGAGGACAACATGAAGACAACATGAGGACAACATGAAGACAACATGAAGACAACATGAGGACAACATGAGGACAACATGAAGACGACATGAGGACGACATGAGGACGACATGAGGACAACATGAGGGCGACTTGAGGACAACATGAAGACAACATGAAGACAACATGAAGACAACATGAAGACAACATGAGGACAACATGAGATTTTTATTTGATGGGAAGGAGGCCTCATGGAAGACCCAGGACTAGGTGGAAGGACATCCAGCTGGGAGGAGGCCTCGGGGAAGACCCAGGACTAGGTGGAGGCACGTCCAGCCTGCAGGAGGCCTAGGGGAAGACCCAGGACTAGGTGGAGGGACGTCCAGCTGGGAGGAGGCCTCAGAGAAGACCCAGGACTAGGTGGAGGGACGTCCAGCTGGGAGGAGGCCTTGGGGAAGACCCAGGACTAGGTATAGGGACGTCCAGCTAGGAGGAGGCCTCAGGGAAGACCCAGGACTAGGTGGAGTGACGTCCAGCTGGGAAGAGATCTCTGGGAAGATCCAGGACTAGGTGGAGGCACGTCCAGCTGGGAGGAGGCCTAGTGGAAGACCCAGGACTAGGGGGAGGGACGTCCAGCTGGGAGGAGGCCTCGGGGAAGACCCAGGACTAGGTGGAGGAAGTCCAGCTGGGAGGAGGCCTCGGGAAGACCCAGGACTAGGTGGAGGGACGTCCAGCCGGGAGGAGGCCTAGGGGAAGACCCAGGACTAGGTGGAGGGAAGTCCAGCTGGGAGGAGGCCTCGGGGAAGACCCAGGACTAGGTGGAGGGACGTCCAGCCGGGAGGAGGCCTAGGGGAAAACCCAGGACTAGGTGGAGGGACGTCCAGCTGGGAGGAGATCTCGGGGAAGAGTGGTCTAGACCCGCTCTATCTGTAAATTATAGAGCGGTCTAGACCTTGGAGTTACTTATATCAAACCTCATTACTACAGGCTGCTGAGTGGACGCTGGCGCGTTTTGCAGCCGCTGCTCTCCGGTTAACTATTTCTAAGTTATTTCAACATTTTTACGGATCACTGGGCCGTGTATTTGCACTCAAGCGAGAGCATAAGCCTTCACCTTTGCTTGGAACGTCCTAACTTTTGTTGCTACTCCGATGTTTGGTGTCTGAATGTGGTAAACTAACCTCGTTCTCCACCTCATTCTCCACCTGTGTTCTCAACTCCACGCGGTTGCTGCTGTTGGCTAGCTGCCCGCTGCCGTTCATAATGTGGGCTTGCAAGTTTTACATGTGGTTTATCCTCCTCTGGACTGTCCTTTCAATTCTACATCGACCTGGGGCCGGTGTGACCCAGTATACAGCGGCTGATCTCCTCCTGCTCCGCGGGCTTCTGTCTGTGCCTCCACCGCTAGCTCTTCAGCTACACCCTGAGATTGCTCTCCTTCCCCGCCAGAGATACATCCACCGCGGATCTCGCCGGAATTTCCACCTTGATGACTCCAATCCAATAACATCATTCTGGTCCACTTCCCGCCGTTCCCGCCGACGCTCCTGCCGGGCCGCTGACCGCGGTTCGCTTGCTAACCTGGCTAGGGCAGCAAGCCCGCCCTGGCTACAACAACTCTACTGTCAACTTTGGTCTCCTGAATATCCGCTCTCTCACAAACAAGGGTCAGCTTATCCAGGATCTCCTCACTGACCGTAAACTGGACTTCCTCTGTCTCACGGAGACCTGGCAACAACCCAGTGACTTCTCCCAGCTCAACGCTTCCACTCCACCTGGGTTTGTTTACCACTCTCATCCTCGTGGCTCTGGCCGTGGGGGAGGTCTCGCGCTGCTCTATCGCGAGAAGTGGAAGATGTTGCCAGTTTCCACTCCAGTTTTCCGCACCATGGAATGCTTTGTATTTAAATTGCCTGGTCCCACTCCCATAGTTATTGCCACAGTCTACCGCCCCCCCAAACCACACAGCCACTTCTTAAACGAATTCTCCATACTACTTACCCACCTTTCTACTCTCTCTCCTAATGTCATTCTCCTAGGTGACTTCAATATTCATATGGATAATATAAACCTCCCACTCACCAGAGAATTTACCTCCTGTCTAGATAGTTCTGGATTCCATCAGTATGTGGATTTCCCCACCCACATAAAAGGACATTCACTGGATTTGATTTGCTGCTCCGGCTTAATCCCCTCAAACTGTTCTGCTGATGATGTTCACATTTCTGACCATTTTCTTTTGTCCTTCGATATCTCTCTGTCTCTTTCTGTAATCAAGCCAGTCCGCCAGATCTCTTTTCGTAATATTAAAAACATAAACACAGACATCCTATCCTCCCACATTGACAATTTGCCCATCCCTGATCTTTCTTCTCCAGACCACCTTGTCACCCATTATAATTCTGGACTTTGCAAGATTCTCAACTTCCTTGCCCCTCTCAAAACCCGATCTGTGTCCTTTTCCCGCTCTGCCCCTTGGTTTTCACCTGAGCTCCGCCTCATGAAAGCTAAAGGTCGCCAACTTGAACGCCTCTATAAAAACTGGTCTCTCCATTCATAAAGAAATGTATAAATCTCATCTTCTTCATTACTCAAACTCTATAGCCGTAACTAAATCAAGCTACTACTCTGACCTCATCTGCTTCAACGAAGGAAACTCCAGGTCTCTCTTCTCAATAATCCATAATACTTTTAATCCCCCTGATGCCCTGCCTTCTCACATGTATTCACATGAGACTTGCAATTCTTTAATTATCTTTTTTAATAAAAAAATCAACTCCATTCACCAGCAATTACATGTGACCCCCTTGTCTTCCCTCCCCTTTGCCCCTCCCCAATAGCCAGTCATTTTGCAGCTTTCTACTGCCCACCCTCCGAAATTTCTGATTTCATCCGTAAATCCAAGTCGTCAACCTGTTCTCTTAATCCCCTCCCCACAGCTCTGGTCAAAACCTGTCTCACGTCCCTCCTCCCCTTCATAACTTCCATTATTCATTCTTCTCTCTCCTCTGGTATTGTCCCCTCACCTTTCAAAACGGCATCTGTCTCCCCGATTCTGAATCTTCGTCCCATCTCAAATCTTCCCTTTATTTCTAAAATACTTGAAAAAATAGTGTCTGTTCAACTCCATGCCTTTCTTACCCTTAACAGTCTTTACGAACCTTTCCAATCTGGTTTTCGCCCCTCCCATAGTACTGAAACTGCCCTAATAAAAATCACCAATGATCTCCTCATAGCTGCTGACTCCGGACTCATCTCTATCCTCATCCTCCTTGATCTTAGTGCTGCCTTTGATACCATTTCTCACTCCATTCTCCTCAATAGACTATCTTCTCTCGGCATCTCTCACACCTCTTGACTGGTTCCGCTCATATCTCTCCGACCGCACTCAGTTTATTCAACTCAAATCTTTCACATCCGACCCTTCCTGTTACGACTGGCGTCCCTCAAGGTTCAGTTCTTGGCCCCCTCCTTTTCGTCACCTACCTACTTCCCTTGGCAATATTTTCCGCAAATTCAACATTCATTTTCATTGCTACGCAGACGACACCCAGCTCTATTTATCCAGTAAACCCACCTCCTCGCTCCCCCCCTTGTCTCTTACTAGCTGCTTGCTTGAACTTAAAGACTGGTTCACCTCAAACTTCCTAAAACTGAACAGTGATAAAACCGAACTCCTCCTCGTAGCCACCAAATCCACCCTATCCAAAATCAATAGCTTCACTCTTCCCATTGACAACTCCTTGGTCTCCCCTTCCCTCAGGTCAAGAGTCTGGGCGTAATTCTCGACTCCCCCCTCTCCTTTCAGTCACATATAAATAATATCTGCCGGTCTGCATACTTCCACCTACGCAACATTAACCGCCTCCGTCCCTCCCTTACCACTCATACTGCCTCCATTCTTATCCACAGCCTCATCACCTCCCGCCTTGACTACTGTAACTCCCTTCTTTTGGCCTCCTCAAAATCCCTCCGTAAACTTCAACTTCTTCAGAACTCAGCAGCTCGTGTCATCACCAGAACCCCTCTTTCCATCATATAACCCCTGTCCTTCAGCAGCTCCATTGGCTTCCTGTTCAATTCAGAATACAATTTAAAATCCTTCTGCATACTTTCAAAGCCATCCATTACCTTGCTCCTCCATATCTGTCTGACCTCCTTCACATCGCTGCCCCCTCCCGCTCCCTCAGATCCTCCTCCTCCCTCCACCTCACTGTACCCCCAGCTCGACTTGTAACCATGGGGAACAGAGCCTTCAGCCGCTCTGCTCCCCAGCTCTGGAACTCACTCCCACCTGACCTCCGCAGTATCGACTCTCTCCCCCTGTTCAAAACCAGACTCAAAACCCACCTGTTCCAGCTTGCCTACTTGTAAATACACAGATCCTGTCTTTTGTTTTTTTGTTGTTTTTTCTTTTTTGTTGTTGTTTATACTTATCTGTCTTTTATATACTGTAAAGCGACCTTGAGTGTCATGAAAGGCGCTGTTAAATATAATGTATTATTATTATTATTATTATTATTATCTGTAAATTATAGAGCGGTCTAGACCTGCTCTATCTGTAAATTATAGAGCGGTCTAGACCTGCTCTATCTGTAAATTATAGAGCGGTCTAGACCTGCTCTATCTGTAAATTATAGAGCGGTCTAGACCTGCTCTATCTGTAAATTATAGAGTGGTCTAGACCCGCTCTATCTGTAAATTATAGAGCGGTCTAGACCTGCTCTATCTGTAAATTATAGAGCGGTCTAGACCCGCTCTATCTGTAAATTATAGAGTGGTCTAGACCCGCTCTATCTGTAAATTATAGAGCGGTCTAGACCCGCTCTATCTGTAAATTATAGAGCGGTCTAGACCTGCTCTATCTGGTCTAGACCCGCTCTATCTGTAAAGTGTCTCAAGATAACTCTTGTTATGAATTGATACTATAAATACAATTGAATATAATTGAATATGCCAAATCCACTGTAAAAACAAAGATAAACAAATACATACAAACATAAAATGTACTTTGGTTCATGCACTTTTCCCTGGCCCCTGATTGGCTGCTTGCAGTTACATTTTGGTTTCTAACCTGTGACTGGTTGGCTCTCTGTGCCTTCTTCTTCTTCACTCAAATTGGTTAGTTAACTGATGACATGGGTTAAAGGGGAGGGGACTACACAGACTTTATAATATATAAAAATGAAATGACAAACTATTCAACATCAATACATCAACTGCTACAAGACTTCAGATCAACTGCTACAAGATGTTCAAAAAGAAAAGGATCTTTTTTCGTCAGCCTCGTAACTCTGGTGAGTTCATTTCATTTCCAGAACTGTTACTCAGTAGTGTTTGATAAACCAGCAAAGAAACTATGTTTTCTCTTATTATTACTGTTTTATGTAATGTTAGCTTCAATAATGAAAACCAGATATCAATGTTTATAGCCTCCATGCTTTATTTTACTAACAGCTCTTCTTTGTTTTCTGCAACTATTAATGTTGCATTAACCTTATTAACTTTGTTGTATTAACTTTATTAACTTTATGTTGTATTAACCTTATTAACTTTATGTTGTATTAACTTTATGTTGTATTAACCTTATTAACTTTATGTTGCATTAACTTTATGTTGTATTAACTTTATGTTGTATTAACCTTATTAACTTTATGTTGCATTAACTTTATGTTGTATTAACCTTATTAACTTTATGTTGTATTAACTTAACTTTATGTTGTATTAACTTTAACTTTATGTTGTATTATCCTTATCAACTTTATGTTGTATTAACTTAACTTTATGTTGTATTAACTTTAACTTTATGTTGTATTAACCTTATTAACTTTATGTTGTATTAACCTTATTAACTTTATGTTGTATTAACTTTATGTTGCATTAACTTTATGTTGTATTAACTTTATGTTGCATTAACTTTATGTTGTATTAACTTTATTAACTTTATGTTGCATTAACTTAATTTAATTGATTTTTTTGACTTAATTCAAATGTAATTCCTGTCACAACATAAATAAGAATATGTATAAATATGTTTTTAGTTTGCTGTGATTAAGCTTTTCATTCCTTTTATTATCATTTCTAACTCAAATATAGACATTGTTCAGCTTTGATTTTTTAGCAACTCCTTTTTTTTTATGGCTTGATTACTCATCCCTGATTTATTTACTTGATGACGGTACGGAAGCCGAGACCGGCTGCGCTCGCAATTATTTTTCCCGCTTTCTAGAATTCATGAGTTCATTATTTCGTTATCACGAGAAAACAAAAGATTGTTTCCTGTTAGTATTTCTAATGTTAATCTGAGATCAGAAGTTCAGACGGCCGAGATCGAGGTGACAGTATTTTTGAGAAGGATACACGTGTTACCACGTCCGGTTTTTAAAATAAGGTGTTAACAACCGGGGGAATACACCCAATGCCGAAGTTGACTAAAAAGAAGAACCAAAAAATTATTTTTTTGGAAATTGATCTTAATGCCTTAATTAAAAAACAATTAGGAAAAATCCAACCTTTAAGAACACCAATTTTCTTTATGAATGAATAATCTAATGTTAATAAATACATTTTCATTCTTAAAATACAGGGGGCAGAAGTATACTGTACTTAAGTGGATTTTTCTAAATATAGTTTTCTATAATCTTTAGTTCTTATATTGGTCCATAGTTCTTGTATTGGTCCATAGTTCTGGTATTGGTCTGTAGTTCTTGTATTGGTCCATAGTTCTGGTATTGGTCCATAGTTCTTGTATTGGTCTGTAGTTCTTGTAATGGTCTATAGTTCTGGTATTGGTCTGTAGTTCTTCTATTGGTCCATAGTTCTTGTATTGGTCTGTAGTTCTTGTATTGGTCCATAGTTCTTGTATTGGTCTGTAGTTCTTGTATTGGTCCATAGTTCTTGTATTGGTCTGTAGTTCTTGTATTGGTCCATAGTTCTTGTATTGGTCTGTAGTTCTTGTATTGGTCCATAGTTCTGGTATTGGTCTGTAGTTCTTGTATTGGTCCATAGTTCTGGTATTGGTCTGTAGTTCTTCTATTGGTCCATAGTTCTTGTATTGGTCTGTAGTTCTTGTATTGGTCCATAGTTCTTGTATTGGTCTGTAGTTCTTGTATTGGTCCATAGTTCTTGTATTGGTCTGTAGTTCTTGTATTGGTCCATAGTTCTGGTATTGGTCTGTAGTTCTTCTATTGGTCCATAGTTCTTGTATTGGTCTGTAGTTCTTGTATTGGTCCATAGTTCTTGTATTGGTCTGTAGTTCTTGTATTGGTCCATAGTTCTTGTATTGGTCTGTAGTTCTTGTATTGGTCCATAGTTCTTGTATTGGTCTGTAGTTCTTGTATTGTTCTATAGTTCTTGTATTGGTCTATAGTTCTGGTATTGGTCTGTAGTTATATATATATATATATATATATATATATATATATATATATATATATATATATATATATATATATATATATATATATATATAAAATCGTGGGTTTATTGTTATTATTTGCTAGTGTAGTAGGTTGAAAAGGCTTCATGTTTAGGCACCATTTTGTTAATATTTGTACCATTCTAACTAATCCTTACACAGACTTATTGACGCTATTACGCTTCCAAGTCCAAGTATACACCCCCCTAAGTTAAAATACAGGGGGCATAAGTATACAACCCCCTATGTTAAAATACAGGGGGCATAAGTATACACCCCCCTATGTTAAAATACAGGGGGCATAAGTATACACCCCCTATGTTAAAATACAGGGGCATAAGTATACACCCCTATGTTAAAATACAGGGGCATAAGTATACACCCCTATGTTAAAATACAGGGGCATAAGTATACACCCCTATTTTAAAATATAGGGCATAAGTATACACCCCCTATGTTAAAATACAGGGGGCATATATACACCCCCTATGTTAAAGTACAGGGGGCATAAGTATACACCCCCCCTTCATGTTAAAATACAGGGGGCATAAGTATACACCCCCCCTTCATGTTAAAATACAGGGGCATAAGTATACACCCCCTATGTTAAAATACAGGGGGCATAAGTATACACCCCCCTATGTTAAAATACAGGGGGCATAAGTATACACCCCCTATGTTAAAATACAGGGGCATAAGTATACACCCCCTATGTTAAAATACAGGGGCATAAGTATACCCCCTATGTTAAAATACAGGGGGCATTAGTATACACCCCCTATGTTAAAATACAGGGGCATAAGTATACACCCCCTATGTTAAAATACAGGGGCATAAGTATACACCCCCCTATGTTAAAATACAGGGGCATAAGTATACACCCCCTATGTTAAAATACAGGGGCATAAGTATACACCCCCTATGTTAAAATACAGGGGCATAAGTATACACCCCCCTATGTTAAAATACAGGAGGCATAAGTATACACCCCCTATGTTAAAATACAGGGGCATACGTATACACCCCCCTATGTTAAAATACAGGGGCATAAGTATACACCCCCCTATGTTAAAATACAGGGGCATACGTATACACCCCCATGTTAAATTCCCATTATTTCATGGATCAGGATACTATGCATCCTGACACAGTTCCCTTGGCCTTTGGAATTAAAATACCCCCAAATCATCACACACCCTTCACCATACATAGAGATCAACATGGTGTTATTTCAGTTATCCTATCAGCTGCTTTGATCTGCATTGAGAGATGATCTTATGGAAAGTTCCCATGCTGATCTCTAGGTATGATGAAGGGTAATACGTGTGGCAGGGCACCTTTAAGACTCAGCCTTAGGTTGATAATCTAAGATTTGGAACAGTTTTACACTGAGTGGAAAACAACCAGCGGCAGTCTACTAGCTGTGGTCTACTAGCTGTGGTCCACTAGCTGTGGTCCACTAGCTGTAGTCCACTAGCTGTGGTCCACTAGCTGTGGTCTACTAGCTGTGGTCCACTAGCTGTGGTCTACTAGCTGTGGTCCACTAGCTGTAGTCCACTAGCTGTGGTCCACTAGCTGTGGTCCACTAGCTGTGGTCCAGATACATGTTTTTAATATTTATCCATAAAATGATTCAGACTTGTAGACAAATAGCTTTGTTACATGAACTGCAAAATGAACCAAAAAAGTGTTGCAAGTGCTAAAATATCCCCTCAGGTCTGCTAGATTCTGAAAGAACCTTTTGTGGTTTGAAACAATCAAAAAAAGTCTTTAAATATTAATGACTGTTTAAATTCTCCAACAGATCCAGTTAAACAACTGAAGATTGTACTTGTTGGGAAAACTGGAGTTGGGAAGTCTTCAGTCATGAACACCCTTCTGGGAGAAGAGGTTAAAAGAACCGGGGCTGGCGCTGCCTCACTGACAACAAAGAAAGAGGTGGCGAGAGTACATCATGGTAACCAGGAACTGGTTATCCTCGATACTCCAGGTGTGCTGAACACCAGGAAAAAAAAGGAGGCTGTGGAGAAAGACATCGTGAGGAGCATAGCATATGCTGCTGCTGGTGGCGGTCCCCATGTGTTCCTGTTGGTGATGCGGGCGGATGTGATTGACAGCCAAGACGAAGATGCAGTGAAAATCATTCAGAAGATCTTTGGTGATGAGTTCCAACATTACACGTTGGTCTTGTTCACCCATGGAGATGAATGCATACCTAACAGCACAAAACAAATAAAAAAGGAATTCCGTTTCCTTAAGAAGTTCCTTCATGATGATGATTCTATGCATGTTTTTGGAAATAATGGAGAGGATGAGAAAAAAAAGAAAGCGCAAGTGTCTGGTCTGGTGGAGAAGATCAACAAAACGGTCGCGAAAAACATGAAGAAAAAAGGGCCGCGTTACACCAGTGAAATGTTGGAAGAAGCACAGAAAGTCCTACAAGAAAAAGCGGAGGGAATGTGTCTGCAAGGAGCTGGTGACGTCTTGTCTAAATTGGTTGAGATGATTGAAAAAGGCTGTCCACCTTTCATAAAAGAGATTGCTTCCAAGATTGCCGAGATGATAGAGGCGTACCTGTCAAGATAAAATGAAAAGTTAGGAAACAGAAAAATCCAAACGGTAAAAAAGTGCATAAGGCGAATTATTCGTTTTTGTTTTGTTTTTAATTTGGCTTTTTTTTTTCAATGAGTGAATTAATAGTCTATTAGTCTAAGATCTGAACTATTGCTGAATAATTGCTTGGTGTTCCCATTGAATCATGATTTGTAGCCTAATATGGTTAATAACAATTAAAAGTAAAGGTACTTCCATGGTTACACCTACCATTATCTCCATGGTTACACCTACCATTATCTCCATGGTTACACCTACCATTATCTCCATGGTTACACCTACCATTATCTCCATGGTTACACCTACCATTATCTCCATAGTTACACCTACCATTATCTCCATGGTTACACCTAATGACTCTGAAATCTGTTCATGTTATTGCTTATTGCTGCCATTGCTTGCTATTTGTTTATCATATTATCCATTTAACCATTACTTATAGGGGGAATCTGACAGCTGTATCGGGATATTGTATAATACATGAATATGTTCCTTTTATCCAAACATAGGTGTATTATTTGCTAGTGTCTGCACCCCTTTACAAAGGTCCCATTTCACATATATGCATAATGTCTTATGGTTGTATTATGTCTCACCGTACGGTCACACCACCATCGACTTGAGCTGCAAAAAAGCTCTGTTCACATTGTATGTTTCTCTGGGATCAGCCAGCGTGAAGGACGTCTGTATTCTGATTGGCGGCTGGCCTTAGCCGTTGCACCGCGTCATAGCTCATTACCATAAAGTTAAAAAATTTCAACTTTGTGATTGATGCTCAAAACGCCCAAAACACGACGCCGACAGATTTTCCTCCTCCAGCTGAGAGAAGCTTCCAGTGAAGATGACTTCCTGTAGCTTCAGACGCTCCAGTCGGCGGCGGTGTGAACGTCCGGTTATGGTTGTATTATGTTTTATGGTTGTATTATGTTTTATGGTTGTATTATGTTTTATGGTTGTATTATGTTTTATGGTTGTATTATGTCTTATGGTTGTATTATGTCTTATGGTTGTATTATGTTTTATGGTTGTATTATGTCTTATGGTTGTATTATGTCTTATGGTTGTATTATGTTTTATGGTTGTATTATGTCTTAACTTTGGGGATTTTGTAACTGCTTGGAACAAAGACACCCTGGTGTCTAACAGTAACCGGTGTTTTTTGCATGCGTGTCCATCCTTGTGTTTAAATGACAATGCTGGACTTTTGAGAATTGAGGTTTGAATGTCATCTGCCTCTCTCTCTCCCGATGTGTCCGGTCCGGATGTAACAATATCTCAATGCATGAAATTATGCAGTAAAAATGGATGGACGTTGCTTTCCTGTACTCTTTCTAAAGACAAATATTAAGGTTTTTTAAATCAGTGGTGTCAATATTCATTTTCTTTATCAGCAAATAAAATATGTATCAAACTGAACTCTACAGTATCTGTGTGTATTTTTCCTGGTAACATTGGTTCAGCTCATCTAAAGACACTTTACCGAGGTGGATATAAAGAAATGCCTTACACAAGGTGCAACATGTGTAGTCCAGATATCGGGTTAATGGTTATGTCTAGAGCTGGAATGTAATGTACCAATGGTAGGAAAGAATTAACCCTCATGTTCTTTATAATTCCCCAAAATAACATGATTGATTCCACACAACGCTCTTTGCCAAGTACAAATCTCTACTTTCATTAATTTTGGGGCGTCTTATTCAATTTTATAGCATTTGAAACCAAATTGAAGTGTTTTGAAATAGTATTGAGAGTAAAAGTTGACATATTCCAGTCTGTGATTATCATCAACATCCATTCCTTTAATTTTAGTCTCAATAATTCCTAATTTCTGCTTTTCTAACTCAAATATTAGGTATAATTTCCTATAAATGAGGTTTATTGACCATAAATTCCAAAAATAACTGAAAAACTAAAGTTAATAAGTTAGTGTTACGTAGTGTTGGAAACGTCGGCCCCTGTTTTTGCATTGCTTTCCCCCCTGGACCTTTTTTGCGACTTTGTGTTGCTGTTGCCAGTTCCTGTTTCTTTTGGTGGACGTTGTTTTTCGTTATAAAGCTTCTAAAGTCTTCTCTGGGTCCTCACTCCGCTTGCATCACATGTAGTCCTTAAATCAGACAAAATACTTATTGTAGGTGATTTTAATATCTATGTGGACGTTGACAACGAAAGCCTTAGTACTGCTTTCAACTCACTACTAGATTCAGCTGGTTTCAGTCAGAGTGCATAAGGCCGCTCACTGTTTTAACCACACCCCCGACCTTGTACTGACATATGGCATCAACATTGAAGATTTAATAGTATTTCCGCAGAATCCTTTATTATCAGACCATTCTCTAATAACTTTTGAACTCTTACCACCCGACTATACTAAAGTAAATAAAAGCTTCTACACTAAAAGCCTGACAATGGCTTTTAATTAAGTCCTGTGCCTTAATATAGCAGAGGACCTTTATGTTAACTTTAGTCCCTTCCAAATTGATAATTTTGTGGACCTTGCCACGGATGACTTTAGACTCTGTTGCTCCTCTCAAAAGAAGATAAAGCAAAGGAAACAAGCACCTTGGTATAACTCGCAAGTCTGAAAACCTATAGGAAGGCCCTCAGAAATGCCAGATGAGACTAACAATTAGAAATAAAATCACCTCTTGCCCTCAACGGATCACTTTCAAATGTAGGACCACAAGAAAAACAAAACCTGACATATTCTGCATTCTGCAATGGCATGTTCAACCCTGCTGCATCCTGCTGTGCCTTGTAATGCCCACAGTGCCCTGCTATGCCTTGAACTACTATAAAGAACTGCTACAAACTACTATTTTTTATATTTCTGTTATTGCCACTCTTCATTCTAACCCCAACCGGTCGTCAGACACCGCCTACCAAGAGCCTGGGTCTAGGTCTGGGTCTGGGTCTGGGTCTGTCCGAGGTTTCTTCCTAAAAGGGAGTTTTTCCTCGCCACTGTCGCACTGTTGCTTGCTCTGGAGGGAACTACTAGAACTGTTGGGTCCTTGTAAATTCTGGAGTGTGGTCTAGACCTACTCTATCTGTAAAGTGTCTCGAAATAACGCTTGTTATGAATTGATACTTTAAATAAAATTGAATTGAATTGAATACTTAAGACTGCATTCTGTCCAATTAATGTCTAAGGTCTCTTCAGCTAAGCCGTCTACCTGTCTCTTAGACCCCATCCCAACAAGGCTGCTTAAAGAAGCGTTACCCGTGGTTACCTCTCCATTACTAGATATGATCAATATGTCTCTATTAACCGGTTATGTCATTTAAAGTAGCTGTGATAAAACCTCTCCTGAAAAAACCCTCCCTTGACCCTGAGGTCTTAGCAGACTATAGACCTATATCTAAGATCCTTGAGAAGGTAGTCGCTAATCAGTTATGTGATTTTCTACGTAGCAATAGTTAATTTGAGGACTTTCAGTCAGGATTTAGAAAGCTTCATAGCACAGAGACGGCACTGGGGGAAATTACTAATGACCTTCTAACTGCTGCAGACAAAGGACTTGTCTCCGTACTCGTCTTATTAGATCTTAGTGCTGCGTTTGACACCATTGACCATACCATCCTGTTACAGAGACTGGAACATGTAGTTGGCATTAAAGGAACCGCACTAAGCTGGTTGAAGTCCTGTTTCTCTGACCGATCTCCATTTGTTAATGTTAACGATGAATCCTCCACGCTAAAGTTAACCATGGCGTTCCACAAGGCTCAGTGCTTGAGCCAATTCTATTCTCCTTATATGCTTCTTCTAGGCAATATTATTAGAAAACAATCAACGTTCACTATTATGCAGATGACACCCAATTATACATATAAATCAAGCCAGATGAAACCAGTCAGTTAGCTAAACTTCAAGCATTCATTAAAGATATAAAATCATGGATGATCTACAATTTTCTGATGAACTCAGACAAAACTAAAGTTATTGTGCTGGGCCCTAAACACCTCCGGACTTCATTATCTAGGGATATAGCTATACTCTGGATGGTATTGCCCTGGCTTCCAGCACTACTGTCAGAAATCTAGGAGTTATTTTTGATCAGGATATATCCTTTAACGCCCATCTAGAACAAACCTCAAGAACAGCCTTTTTTCATCTTTGTGACATTGCCAAAATGACGAACATCCGGTCTCAAAACAGTGCTGAAAAACTAGTCCATGCAGAGAGAGAGAGAGAGAGAGAGAGAGAGAGAGACTTTATTCATCCCAAAGGAAATTTAAACACACATATCACACATATATCACACATATTACACACATATATACACACATATATACACACACATATCTTCACACATATCTTACACATTTATCACACATATATCACACATACCTAAGAATAAAATTGAAAATCATGTTAAAGTGAGATACTATTGTAGACTGTGTGTAATGATGACCAGTGCAGGGATTGAACAGTGCATTAGATCATGATTAATTTTGATTATGAATAATTATTAATATATTAACTATGATTAGACCTCCTCAACCTGTCTAAGCATGACAGTGGCTCTGAACACGCTCCTCTGTTTAATGGCCGTGCTGGGTAGTGGTGGTGGGGGGAGGTTGTCGTCCACGATAGCCAGCATCCTACTCATGGTCTGTTTTTTTGCAGTTGTGAACGACTCCAGCTCAACAGAGCCAGCTTCCTTTACCAGCTTGACATCCAGAGGAGCTCACTGCAGACACTGAATGACCGCATCCTCCCCAGAAAGTAGAGCCGACTCTGCCCTTTGCGAACCAGCGCATCCGTGTTGGCTGACCAATCCAGTTTATTGTCCACATGTACCCCCAAGTACTTGGTGCTGACCACCTCCACATTGACCCCTTCAATGGAGACTGGTGTCATGTGTGGTTTGGATCTCCTGAAATCCACCACCAGCTCCTTGGTCTTTGCTGCAGATGGTTGACCCTGCACCATTGCACAAAGTCATCCACCAGGTTCCTGTACTCGTACTCCTGTCCATCCCTGATACACCCCACAAATGCAGTGCCGTCTGAAAACTTCTGCATGTGGCATGACTCGGAGAAGTCCGATGTGTACAGGGTGAACAGGAACGGTGAAAGCACAGTCCCCTGAGGCACTTTGGTGCTGCAGAACACAGTCTCAGACAAACTGTGGTCTCTCTGTCAGACTGTTCTCCAGGATACCAGGTGAGCGTCAACCCCCATCTGCACAAGCTTGTCTCCTAGTCTGACAGGGTGGATGGTGTTAAATGAGTTGGAGAAATCAAAGAACATGATTCTCACAGCACCTTTCCTCTTGTCCAGATGAGACTGCGCTCTGTGCAGTAGGTAGATGATGGCCTCCTCCACGCCCACCTTCTCCTGGTATGCAAACTGGAACCGGTCCAGTTACTTCCAGGCTGGACTACTGTAATTCTTTATTATCAGGATGCTCAAATCCCTTAAGACTCTCCAGATTATCCAGAATGCTGCAGCGCATGTTCCGACAAGAAATAAGAAAAGAGATATTTCTCCTGTATTAGCTTCTCTGCATTTAATTTAAAATCCTTCTCCTGACCTACAAAGCTCTAAATGATCTAACACCATCTTACCTTGAAGAGCTCTTAGAGCCTTATTGTCCCACCATAACACTGCACTCACAAAATTCTGAGTTACTTGTGGTTCCTAGAGTCTCTAAAAGTAGAATTGGAGCCAGAGCCTTCAGCTATCAGGCTCCTCTCCTGTGGGACCAGCTCCCGGTCTGGGTTCGCAGGGCAGACACCGTCACCACATTTGATAAAGTTATAGAGCGGTCTAGACCTGCTCTATCTGTAAATTATAGAGCGGTCTAGACCTGCTCTATCTGTAAACTATAGAGCGGTCTAGACCTGCTCTATCTGCAAATTATAGAGCGGTCTAGACCTGCTCTATCTGTAAATTATAGAGCGGTCTAGACCTGCTCTACCTGTAAAGTGTCTTGAGATAACTCTTATTATGACTTGATACTATAAAATTAAATTTGCACCAACAGTGTGGTCCCGGACCCCTTTTCTCCTGAAATCCTGTACATTTAGTTCTTAAACTACCTTGTGGTTTTTGTTGTGGGGATTTCTTAATTTCAAACTAAAAGAAACTTATTGACATTGGTGAGTAAGGAGACTTGTGGAACTTCAGCTGAGCCTCCTGATTGGTTGCTTTCAGCCACAATTTGACTAGTGATTGGCCAGCTCAGGTGATGTGTGTTTAAGGGGAGGGAACCAGAAGCAGGCTATAATATAACATGAGTTAGAAATTAAAATACTCAGAACAAGACATCCACAGAGACAAAACCTCAGAGATGAGCAGCTGTTCCGAGACAGAATGGGATCAGAAGGGTAAATATATTTATTCTACTCATTGCAGTGTCTGGGGGTTCATATATATATATATATATATATATATATATATATATATATATATATATATATATATATATATATATATATATATATATAACAATATTTGCTTTCTTACAGATGAACTCATTCTCTTTTTAGCCTGTCTTTGGGGATCAGTTATGTTTTGAGACAACTTTGTACTAATTTGGACTGAATTATCTTTAATATTCATCAAACATACAACTGAAATGGTGAGTTTTTGTGAAGTTCAGAGATGTTTTATTATCTTCACACATCTGGTTTAAGCAGCATTTTAGAGACAATATCTAAGTTTTGAGTTAGTTGATTAGTTGGAAGATACTTCTCTTTAGCTCTTGTTGTTGTTGTTTTTATATATTTGGTAAGACTTTATATTAACCATCATTAACAAAACTTAAATTAATAAGTTCTGTTTTAATGTTAAGAACCAATTAAATGATGATCATTAAAAGTGATGCTACAGTTTATTGTTAACACTTATTTTTTAAGTGAAGTGTTTGTTAATAATTAAGAAATAACTTATAAACCATCAATACACATTATTTGCATTGCTTTTATGAAGTTGTAACTGTGTTTATAATACCTTATACTCTATAATATATATATTTATACTCTATAAAGCATGTATACACATTATTTAAATATTATCAGTGCACAAAGAAATTAAAAAATCTTAAATTACTTTATAAATTTATATGTTTTTAACATGAGTTACTTTAATATGAGATTACCACCGGTGGAAAGTAACTACAGTGAGTTAAAGTATTAAAAGTAAAGAACTAGTAACTGAAGTAAAGTACAAGTACCTCACCCCAGTGCTGGAGTAAATGTACTTATTTATAAATAAGTATTTGAACACGCTGCTATTTTGCAAGTTCTCCCACTTAGAAATCATGGAGGGTCTGATGTCATCGTAGGTGCATGTCCACTGTGAGAGACATCATCTAAAAAGAAATATCCAGAAATCACTATGGATGATTTTTTAACTATTTATTTGTATGATACAGCTGCAAATAAGTATTTGAACACCTGAGAAAATCAATGTTAATATTTGGTACAGTAGCCTTTGTTTGGTTAAACGTTTCCTGTAGTTTTTCACCAGGTTTGGACACACTGCAGAAGGGATAATACACACACACACACACACACACACACACACACACACACACACACACACACACACACACACACACACACACACACACACACACACACTGCAGAAGGGATTTTGGTCCACTCCTCCACACAGATCTTCTCTAGATGAGTCAGGTTTCTGGGCTGTCGCTGAGAAACACAGTTTGAGCTCCCTCCAAAGATTCTCTATTGGGTTTAGGTCTGGAGACTGGCTAGGCCAGAACCAGAACCTTGATCTGCTTCTTCCAGAGCCCCTCCTTGGTTCTCCTGGCTGTGTGCTTCGGGTCATTGTCATGTTGGAAGACCCAGCCTCGACCCATCTTCAATGCTCTAACTGAGGGAAGGAGGTTGTTCCCCAAAATCTCCCAATACATGGCCCCGGTCCTCCTCTCCTTAATACAGTGCAGTACCCTGTCCCAGGTGCAGAAACCCCCAAAGCATGATGCTACCCCCCCCCCCCATGCTTCACAGTAGGGATGGTGTTCTTGGGATGGTCCTCATCATTCTTCTTCCTCCAAACACGGTTAGTGGAATTATGACCAAAAAGTTCTATTCTGGTCTCATCTGACCACATGACTTCCTCCCATGACTCCTCTGGATCATCCAGATGGTCGTTGGCCAACTTAAGACGGGTCTTGACATGTGCTGGTTTAAGCAGGGGAACCTTCTGTGCCATGCATGATTTCAAACCATGACGTCTTAGTGTATTACCAACAGTAACCTTGGAAACGGTGTTCCCAGCTCTTTTCAGGTCATGGACCAGCTCCTCCCGTGTAGTTCTGGGCTGATTTCTCACCTTTCTTAGGATCATTGAGACCCCCCGAGGTGAGATCCTGCATGGAGCCCCAGTCCGAGGGAGACTGACATGTCATGTTTAGCTTCTTCCATTTTCTAATGATTGCTCCAACAGTGGGCCTTTTTTCACCGAGCTGCTTGGACATGTCCCCGTAGCCCTGTCTCACCGAGCTGCTTGGACATGTCCCCGTAGCCCTGTCAAGCCTTGTGGAGGTCTCTAGTGTCTTTGGACAGCTCTTTGGTCTTGGCCATGTTAGTAGTTGGATTCTTACTGATTGGATGGGGTGGACAGGTGTCTTTATGCAGCTAACGACCTCAAACAGGTGCATCTAATTTAGGATAATAAATGGAGTGGAGGTGGACATTTTGAAGGAGACTAACAGGTCTTTGAGGGTCAGAATTCTAGCTGATAGACAGCTGTTCAAATACTTATTTGCAGCTGTATCATACAAATAAATAGTTAAAAAATCATACATTGTGATTTCTGGATGTTTTTTTTTAGATTATGTCTCTCACAGTGGACACGCACCTACGATGACATCAGACCCTCCATGATTTCTAAGTGGGAGAACTTGCAAAATAGCAGCGTGTTCAAATACTTAGTTTCCTCAATGTAAGTACATTTACTCCAGCACTGGGGTGAGGTACTTGTACTTTACTTTAGTTACTAGTTCTTTACTTTTAATACTTTAACTACATTTTCCTGATGATACTTACACACTTTAACACTCCTCTTCTAAAACTAACCAACCGAACCAAAGAAGGCAACCAGTACTAGCTATCAGAGGCACAGTAGGGTGGGCTAAGACTTCACCATTGGCAAAACTGGCTTACCGTAGAGACACGATAGTGGAATCGATCTGAATCTGACTCACAATCTCATAGATACATGACATCATGACGGAGGCATTTCTTACCATACTAACTAACTGACTGCTGCTGTAATGTTGGAATGAATAAATTATTATCTAATGTATCTAATCTAACGTCTTTAACATTTCCACCAGAGCTGAGGATCGTCCTGCTTGGGAGTGTCAGAGCTGGGAAGAGTTTTTTAGGAAACAAAATCCTGGGCAATGACGACCTATTCCCCTCAAGAAGTGAAATGAGTGCTATCACAAAGACGTGCCAGGAGGAACAGGAGGTTAAAGAAAACCAAACCGTGGTTGTTGTTGATACTCCTGGTCTGTTAAACACTAACAAACCAGAAGCAGAGATTATGAAAGAGATCCAGACATCTATCGGCCTTTGCGAACCTGGTCCTCATGTGTTCCTGTTTGTGCTGAATATGAGTCAAAGATACACAGTGGATTTGGAAGACAAGGTGAAACGCATTTTTGGCAAAAACGCATTAGATTACACAATGGTGTTGTTCAACAATAAATCCAAGAAGTTTAAATGCAAAGAGGACTTTATTGGTGACGAAGACAATCTCAAAGACCATCTAACAAAGTGCAAATATGGAGACTATTTTTTTGACGGGAGTCCTGAACAGGTACCTGAGCTACTGGAAAAGATCAATGATCAAGTTAAGGAAGCAAAAGGACGCCACTACACCGCTGAGATGCTTGAAGAACATGTGAAGCAGTTAAAAAATGCAGATCCAGGACAAACAAAATCCAAGATAGCTATTAAAACTGGTGTTTCTTGTGTTGTGATGGTTGGAGGTCTGCTTGGGTATTGGGCTTATAAGGATCCGATAACGTCTGCGATAGCCGCAATATTCGGAGCCATAGGGGGCGGACTACTGTGCCTTGCACTGGCGTGTATAGTGAAAAAAACAAAAAAAAAGTGTGAATGCTGCAAAACATGTGTTACTTAACCCTCATGTTGTCTTCATGTTGTCTTCATGTTGTCTTCATGTTGTCCCCATGTTGTCCTCATGATGTCCTCATGTTGTCCTCATGTTGCCCTCATGTTGTCCTCATGTTGTCCTCATGTTGTCCTCATGTTGTCCTCATGTTGTCCTAATAATGTCCTCATGTTGTCCTCATGTTGTCCTATATCAATGTTCTTTTTAATTCCCCAAAATAACATGATTGATTCCACACAACGCTCTTTGCCAAGTACAAATCTCTACTTTCATTAATTTTGGGGCGTCTTATTAAATTTTATAGCATTTGAAACCAAATTGAAGTGTTTTTGAAATAGTATTGAGAGTAAAAGTTGACATATTCCAGTCTGTGATTATCATCAACATCCATTCCTTTAATTTTAGTCTCAATAATTCCTAATTTCTGCTTTTCTAACTCAAACATTAGGTATAATTTCCTATGAATGAGGTTTATTGACCATAAATTCCAAAAAACTAAAGTTAATAAGTTTACGTAGTGTTGAAAATGTCAAATAAAGTGACAAACATTGAAAAAAGGGACAAAAACGTAAGAAAAAGTTAAAAACATCGATTAAAAACGGCAACAAAAGTGATGACTTTGACGGGAAGACAACACGAGGGTTAATCTGATCAGACCAATATCTACGTATGAAAGTAAAGGAAGAAAATGATTGTGGTGCGGTTTGTATATTTAGTTATTTCTCTTTTGTTTTGTGTGTGCGTGTGTGTGTGTGTGTGTGTGTGTGTGTGTGTGTGTCAGGGATTGTTTTAAAATGAGTCATGTGAAAATAGTAAAACAGAATCACAAAGCATCTGTTTCTATATCTAATCAAGCTGTACAATTGTATTCAATGTGCATGTAAAGCAAGAACAGCGTGTATGAAACTCTGAACTATGTATTTATAATGTGTGATACACAGACGGCCCACTGACTCATTGTGTCTGATTTTCTAAATACTTCATACTTAAATAAAAAATAAAGACCTGTAACCCTCCAGACGTTGTCTTCATTCAGATTCAGGTCTCTACTACCTACTGGAAGCGGTTTCTAACGGTCAGATCCGCCTCCTGTATCGACCTGGCCGGGTCATCAACATGTTATTCATACGTGTGATTGGCAAAGGACAAAAAAGAAGGAAAATATACGCCCCAACTACCCCCAACCTACTAACGCACAACGCAGAGCAAAACAAAGAAAGGTAAAAAACGTTAAGGGTGTTTTCACTTTGTTGACAAAATTAAAGTAGTTGACAACACACACAGATACACAAATACACACACACACACACAGAAACACACAAAGACACAGACACACTTGCAGACACACACAGATACACATACACACAAACACACACCTTTGTTTAATTATTTGCACTGTACGATGAATTTTATTCTTTTAATGTTTTTGATTGTTTTTATTTTGTATTAATTGTTTTAACTTTTATTTACTCTTCTTAATTTTGTACAATTTTTATATAATTGTTAATAATAATGTGTTTGATGTTTTATGTAAAGCTCTTTGAACTGTACTGCTGCTCATTATTAATAATACTAGAAAATGCATGCAAAACGGGCCAAATGAAAAGTTATTTCAGGCAAATAACCTCCTCGTGGGCACCAGAAGGCCTTTGTGAACGTATTGATATGAAATTCATGTGGATAAACTTAAAAATGTGACGATAAATTGTCCATGACAAGGTAGAATAGGCGTGGGAGCAAGTTGTAGAGAACAAAGTAAGAGTCATTTTTTGACTCTCTCCACTCCTCACGCTACGTCATGCAACACACACTCATTATAAACGCAGAAAAATCCTCAAATGTTCACTAGACTTAAACTGCTTTTTCACAAAAACTGTAAAATATATCAATCTGAAAAGATAAAGCCGGATAGTCTGTGAACGTTTTAAAGTTGGAACCACGACTGAAGGTGAAATTATTAAATTATTATTATTTATTATATTATTAACATTAAATAAATCTTTTAAAAAAAACAAGGCGGGGCAGTAGCTCAGTCTGTAGGGAGTTGGGTTGGGAACCGGAGGGTCGCAGGTTCAAGTCCCCATATGGACCAGAAAGTACGGAGTGTGGACTGGTGGCTGGAGAGGTGCCAGTTCACCTCCTGGGCTCTGCCAGGTGCTCTTGAGCAAGGCACAGTACCCCCCACCCGCTCAGGGCGCTGGTTCAGCTGGCAGCCCCCTCACTCTGACATCTCCCCATTAGTGCATGTATAGGTCCTGAGCATGTGTGTGTAGTTCAGGCCTGTGTGTGATTACTGACAAACAGAGTGTAAATTGTAATTTCCCCTCTGGGGATTAAATAATAATAATAATTATTAAATAAATAAAGTATGAAGGATTTGAAGCTCGCTCTCATTGACTTTAATGTTAAAATAAAATGGTTAAAAGCTTAATATTTTTAAAAGTATAAATAGTAGAAAAATAGTAGAAGTCCCATCATCTGCTGAAAGAGCTGAAGATTGTAAAAGTGAAACGGTTTAAATAGCAGAAAGTATGCAGAAGTTAGAGAGAGCCAAAAAACGTACGGAATAAAAAGAAGAATAATAAAGAACAGAATAACAATAGTATAGTATCAGAGCTGCAGGGTGGGAAACAAGACGCTACATGACACTTCCAAAGAAGCTTGTTACACACACACACAAACACACACACACACACACACACACACACACACACACAGATCCTTATATCAGAGCTGCAGGTTGTTGTGATGAAACAAGACGCCGTTTGATTGACTCATGAAAGTCTAATAACTCATTTCTACATGTCACTTCCAAAGAAGCTTGTTAAATAACACACGCACACACACACACAAACACACACACGCACACACACACACATACATACACATACACGCACACACACACACACACACGCGTACATACGCACACACACACACGCGTACATACGCACACCGGAACCGGAGGGTCGATGGTTCAAGTCCCCATATGGACCACAATGTATGGAGTGTGGACTGGTGGCTGGAGAGGTGCCAGTTCACCTCCTGGGCACTGCCAGGTGCTCTTGAGCAAGGCACCGTACCCCCCCCCCCACACACACACACCGCTCAGGGCGCTGGTTCAGCTGGCAGCCCCCCACACACACACACACACACACACACATACACACCCACACACACACACACACACACACACACTCTGACATCTCCCCATTAGTGCATGAATAGGTCCTGAGCATGTGTGTGATTTACTAACAATGTGTGTACGCAGAGTGTAAATTGTAATTTCCCCACTGCGGATTAAATAAATTCAATAAATTAAAATGCATACACATACACACACACACACACACACACATAAACACAAATAAACACACACACACACATATACATACACACACACACACATATCCCTACTGTGAAGCATGGGGGGGTAGCATCATGCTCATGCTCTTGAGCAAGTCACTTATTTCACCTTCTGACCCTTCGGGGTTTGTCCCCTGCCCTGCTGTGTTGGACACCTTTGAGCCTGTGACCCCCCCTGCCTTTTCTGCAGGACATTGTGGGTCATCTGAAGCCCTCGGGTTCTCCAGGTGATACTATCCCGCCCCGAGATTTTTACCACTGTTGGGCCATCTTGTCTCACAGTTATTAACAGCAGTCTGTCTTCTGGACTAGTCCCTGTGAATTTTAAACATGCAGTTGTGCTGCCTTTATTAAAGAAACCTGGGCTGGATCCGACTATTTTGGCTAATTTTAGGCCTATCTCCAGATTGCCTTTCTTCTCTAAAATCTTAGAGAAGATTGTATATTCCCAGCTCATGGACTTTTTAAATGAACAAACTATTCTTGAAATGTTCCAATCCGGTTTTACACCATTGCAAAGCACAGAATCGGCACTTATAGGAGTTTTTAATGATATTTTTTTAGCTACTGACTCAGGTCACTGTGTTGTACTTTGATTGCTCGTTTGGAGCAGTGGGGGGGCGTCAGTGGCACAGCACTGGAGTGGTTCAGGTCTTTCCTGTCACATCGGACTTTCTGTGTCGGCCTTGATGACTCGGTGTCCTCCACTGCTCCTCTCTCATGTGGGGTCCCACAGGGCTCGTTGCTTGGCCCTCTTTTATTTTCTCCCTATCTCCTCCCACTTGGCTCTATTCTCAGGAAACATGGCATTTCTTTTCACTGCTATGTGGACGACAGCCAGATCTATGTCCCCCTCAAAAGGTCTGATTCCAACACTGTTAACCCACTGCTACAGTTTACAGGACATTAAGGCTTGGATGTCCTTACATTTTCTAAATTTTAATGAAAAAAAGACCGAAGTCATGGTCTTTGGTGGCACTTCTCTGACCTCCTCTCAAGTTGATCTGGGTTCTTTGGCGCATTATCGCAAGCCAATTGTAAAAGATTTGGGTGTAAAAGTGGACTCAGACCTTAAATCTGACAGCCAGATTAAAGCTGTGGTGAAGTCGAGCTTTTTCCAGTTAAGACAGCAAGCAAAGATCAAACCAGTCCTCCAGAGACAACACTTTATTTGCTTTTAAAGCCTTGAATGGCCTTGCCCCCCCTTACCTCTCTGAGCTGCTGCACCCCTACCCCCCCAGGCGATCCCTCAGGTCAGCTGACCAGCTGCTCCGGACGGTGCCTAAAGCAAGGCCTAAGCTCAGGGGGGGCCGTGCAGGTCCAAACCTATGGACTGGACTGCCCCTGCAAGTTAGACCGGCCTCTCGGTCTCATTTTAAAACTCTTCTTAAAACCTCTTTTCTTAGGCTTTTATATATATATATATATATATATATATATATATATATATACACACACAGGTAAAAGCCAGTAAATTAGAATTAGAATATTTTGAAAAACTTGATTTATTTCAGTAATTGCATTCAAAAGGTGTAACTTGTACATTATATTTATTCATTGCACACAGACTGATGCATTCAAATGTTTATTTCATTTAATTTTGATGATTTGAAGTGGCAACAAATGAAAATCCAAAATTCCGTGTGTCACAAAATTAGAATATTACTTAAGGCTAATACAAAAAAGGGAGTTTTTAGAAATGTTGGCCAACTGAAAAGTATGAAAATGAAAAATATGAGCATGTACAATACTCAATACTTGGTTGGAGCTCCTTTTGCCTCAATTACTGCATTAATGCGGCGTGGCATGGAGTCGATGAGTTTCTGGCACTGCTCAGGTGTTATGAGAGCCCAGGTTGCTCTGATAGTGGCCTTCAACTCTTCTGCGTTTTTGGGTCTGGCATTCTGCATCTTCCTTTTCACAATACCCCACAGATTTTCTATGGGGCTAAGGTCAGGGAGTTGGCTGGCCAATTTAGAACAGAAATACCATGGTCCGTAAACCAGGCACGGGTAGATTTTGCGCTGTGTGCAGGCGCCAAGTCCTGTTGGAACCTGAAATCTCCATCTCCATAGAGCAGGTCAGCAGCAGGAAGCATGAAGTGCTCTAAAACTTGCTGGTAGACGGCTGCGTTGACCCTGGATCTCAGGAAACAGAGTGGACCGACACCAGCAGATGACATGGCACCCCAAACCATCACTGATGGTGGAAACTTTACACTAGACTTCAGGCAACGTGGATCCTGTGCCTCTCCTGTCTTCCTCCAGACTCTGGGACCTCGATTTCCAAAGGAAATGCAAAATTTGCTTTCGTCAGAAAACATGACTTTGGACCACTCAGCAGCAGTCCAGCTCTTTTTTCCTTAGCCCAGGTGAGACGCTTTTCGCGCTGTTTCTTGGTCAACAGTGGCTTGACACGAGGTATGCGGCAGTTGAAACCCATGTCTTTCAAGCGTCTCTTGGTGGTGGATCTTGAAGCACTGACTCCAGCAGCTGTCCACTCCTTGTGAATCTTTTTTCACAATCTTGACTAGGCGCGGTGATCCCTATCGCTTGTACACTTTTTCTGACCACAGTTTTTCCTTCCCTTTGCCTCTCTATTAATGTGTTTGGACACAGAGCTCTGAGAACAGCCAGCCTCTTCAGCAATAACCTTTTGTGTCTTTCCCTCCTTGTGCAATGTGTCGATGGTCGCCTTTTGGACAGCTGTCAAATCTGAAGTCTTCCCCATGTTTGTGTAGGCTTCAGAACTGGACTGAGAGACCATTTAAAGCCATTTGCAGGTGTTTTGAGTTAATCAGCTGATTACTTTGTGGCACCAGGTGTCTTCAAAATTTAACCCTTACACAATATTCTAATTTTGTGACACACGGAATTTTGGATTTTCCTTTGTTGCCACTTCAAATCATCAAAATTAAATGAAATAAACATTTGAATGCATCAGTCTGTGTGCAATGAATAAATATAATGTACAAGTTACACCTTTTGAATGCAATTACTGAAATAAATCAAGTTTTTCAAAATATTCTAATTTACTGGCTTTTACCTGTATATATTTTATTTTTTTGTGTGCTTTTATTTTGTTATCTATTTATTTGTTTTGTACTATCTGTTTGTGCTGCACTTTGGAAACCTTGTGTTTGTTAAAATCGTGCTATATAAATAAAGTGGATTGGATGTGTGTGTGTGTGTGTGTGTGTGTGTGTGTGTGTGTGTGTGTGTGTGTGTGTGTGTGTGTGTGTGTGTGTGTGTGTATGTGTGTGCGTGTGTGTGTGTGTGTGTGTGTGTGTGTGTGTGTGTGGGCTGGTCAAGTCCTGGCTCATCCCCACCTGCAGCGCTCCGCACCTATGGCTCATCAATCATCATCTACTCCGGGAGTTACATAACCTGATGTTGGGTTTCGGTAAATAACACCCCAGAGTCCTGGTCTAGACCTGCTCTTTATGGAAAGACCTGGGAGATAAATAACATCCCAGAGTCCTGGTCTAGACCTGCTCTTTATGGAAAGACCTGGGAGATAAATAACATCCCAGAGTCCGGTCTAGACCTGCTCTTTATGGAAAGACCTGGGAGATAAATAACATCCCAGAGTCCTGGTCTAGACCTGCTCTTTATGAAAGACCTGGGAGATAAATAACATCCCAGAGTCCTGGTCTAGACCTGCTCTTTATGGAAAGACCTGGGAGATAAATAACATCCCAGAGTCCTGGTCTAGACCTGCTCTTTATGGAAAGACCTGGGAGATAAATAACATCCCAGAGTCCTGGTCTAGACCTGCTCTTTATGAAAGACCTGGGAGATAAATAACATCCCAGAGTCTGGTCTAGACCTGCTCTTTATGGAAAGACCTGGGAGATAAATAACATCCCAGAGTCCTGGTCTAGACCTGCTCTTTATGAAAGACCTGGGAGATAAATAACATCCCAGAGTCCTGGTCTAGACCTGCTCTTTATGAAAGACCTGGGAGATAAATAACATCCCAGAGTCTGGTCTAGACCTGCTCTTTATGGAAAGACCTGGGAGATAAATAACATCCCAGAGTCCTGGTCTAGACCTGCTCTTTATGAAAGACCTGGGAGATAAATAACATCCCAGAGTCCTGGTCTAGACCTGCTCTTTATGGAAAGACCTGGGAGATAAATAAAATCCCAGAGTCCTGGTCTAGACCTGCTCTTTATGAAAGACCTGGGAGATAAATAACATCCCAGAGTCCTGGTCTAGAACTGCTCTTTATGAAAGACCTGGGAGATAAATAACATCCCAGAGTCCTGGTCTAGAACTGCTCTTTATGGAAAGACCTGGGAGATAAATAACATCCCAGAGTCCTGGTCTAGACCTGCTCTTTATGGAAAGACCTGGGAGATAAATAAAATCCCAGAGTCCTGGTCTAGACCTGCTCTTTATAGAAAGTGCGATGAGATAACTGTTATATAAATAGAATTTAATTGAATTGGTTCAGCTCCCACTTGTCGCCAGTTCCTCAGCTGACCCCTCGTGGTACATTGCTCCGGCCTCCCGTATCTAACGTCTTTTTTCCGTCTGTCCCAGAATGTCCTGTGGACAGAGTCGCTGTCTGCCTGCCTGCCTACCTGCCTGTCTGTCTGCCTGTCTGTCTGTCTGTCTGGCTGTCTGCCTGCCTGTCTGCCTGCCTGCCTCCCTGCCTGCCTGCCTGCCTTCCCGTTGATTTACCTGCCTGTTTTCTCTTTGTCCACAAGCCCGTCTGTCTGCCCTGACAGGGTCCAAAAACACCCCGTTACCCCCTCGGCTTTCCCTGTGATCTTCAATGAATTCTGCCTGCGTTCACATAACTGTTTTTATCTGAATCCTCATTGGTGGATCCTAACAAAAGGTGAGATATGGACTAAGATTGGTGACTGTTGTGGAGAGGGGAATTTATTATTATTAATATAATTATTATTATGTAAATGATGAAGAGGATGGGGCCAAGGACTGACCCTTGGGGGACTCCGCAGGTGTCTGTGTGTTGCCGGGACCTTCCAAGTGAAAAGTCATCTGCTCTGTCAGTGAGGTACGATGTAGACCAGGTAGACCGATGTAGGCCATGATCCACAGAGTCAGACGCAGCAGACAGATGGAGGAGTATGAAGGTGAGCCAGCATCAGCTGCCATTCGTGGGTCGTCATCAGTATATCAGAGCTGCAGGGTGCACACACACACACACACACACACACACACACACACACACACACACACATCATTATGTCAGAGCTGCAGGGTGTTGTGATGAAACAAGACGCCGTTTGATTGACTTGTCAATAAAAGTCTAATAACTCATTTCTGCACGACACTTCCAAAGAAGCTTGTTAAAAAAACACACACACACACACACACACACACACACACACACACACACACACACACACACACACACACACACACACACACATACACACACACACACACACACACACACACACACACACACACACACTAATCTAATCACTCATTTCTGCACGACATTTCCAAAGAAGCTTGTTATTAAAGGAGCAGAGCGTTGGTTCCAATCTACAGTTTCCCGGCAGATGGTTCCAGATATACGGAGCATAGAAACTGGTAGTTCTGGTTCTGGGGCTGGCAAGCAGACCTGTCCCTGATGACCTTACATGCCTCTGTGGGTGTGTGTGTGTGTGTGTGTTTGTGTGTGTATGTGTATGTGTGTGTGTGAGATGTGTTTGTGTGTGTATGTGTGTGTATATGTATGTGTGTGTGTGTGTGTGTGTGTGTGTGTGTATATGTACGTGTGTATGTGTATGTGTATGTGTATGTGTGTGTGTGTGTGTGTGTGTGTGTGTGTGTGTGTGTGTGTGTGTGTTGTCCTCAGGTCCAGTTTGACCCGTTTTCTATTTTTAATATCAAGAACTTGGCTTTCTTTCAACCAAACTGCCTAAAAATAACCCTCATGTTGGCAACATGACAACATGAGGACAACATGAGGGCAACATGAAGACAACATGAGGACAACATGAAGACAACCTGAGGACAACATGAGGGCAACATGAGGACAACATGAAGACAACATGAGGAGGACATGAGGACAACATGAGGACAACATGAAGACAACATGAGGACAACATGAGGGCAACATGAGGACAACATGAGGACAACATGAAGACAACATGGGGACAACATGAAGACAACATGAGGACAACATGAGGACAACATGAAGACAACATGGGGACAACATGAAGACAACATGAGGACAACATGAAGACAACATGAAGACAACATGAGGACGACATGAGGACAACATGAGGACAACATGAGGGCAACATGAGGGCAACATGAGGACAACATGAGGACAACATGAGGACAACATGAGGGCAACATGAGGGCAACATGAAGACAACATGAGGGCAACATGAGGGCAACATGAGGGCAACATGAGGACAACATGAGGACAACATGAAGACAACATGAGGACAATATGGGGACAACATGAGGACAACATGAAGACAACATGAGGACAACATGAAGACAACATGAGGACAACATGAGGACAACATGAGGACAACATGAGGGTTAATGGTGACAGCGCCGACCTGCAGTTCCAGCCTCCGGCCAGCTGGGGGCGCTGTGTGAAGCTGGTTTCTCTCACCGAGTAAGAGGGAAAAAGAAGCTAATCTGTGTTAGCTAGCAAGTCGGCAATAAATAAACAGAAAAACTAACACGGTAAGTTGCGTTGCACGTTGTGTTGAGAACAGGATAAAGCACGTCGCGCATAATAAGTTATTAGAGACGAAATATATACAGCTAATGCTTTTGTTGCGTTAGCAACGACGTTTCGCAGCCTAGCAACCCAGCTAACATTAGCATAACATACCACTTGCTAACCCAACCAGCTAACACATAGCGTAGCTAACCGCAACGTTACAGACTCATTTATTATCACAACTAACGGCAACGTTAGCATTTTATCCAGCTTTACTCAAACAGAAGCAAGTATTTTCACGCCATTTACACCAAAAATGCTATAATTATTGGCCGTTTTTTTCACAATTAGTTTCAACCGAACTCCATTTAGATATATTTCAATTTAGAGAAACCTTGTTATTTATGGCACATTAAAGCCTATAAGGATATTATCAAAAACATGTAGCATTCACCTTTTATTCGGCTTTCATTCGGTATGTAGTTGTAATACATTATTATAATGTATAGAGCAATTTCTTCTGGTCTTGCTAACTTTACAGTCAATTAACTAACGGAAGCCGCGGCACCCTGCTTTTTAAAATGACCGATTTCTTAATGGGGTTTTGTATGTATGTACTGTTGTAACTAAGTTCTTCTTTTAAATGCCAGAACCTTGGTATAGACTGCCGAGCTGCTCACAGATCTCCATTCAGAAGTTGGTCGATTCAAAGACGCTGTGTGATACAGGAGATATAAAAACATTGTGGTACATTGATCAACACCGGTAGGATCCACTTTATTATTCGGCTTTCATCCAATATACAGTTTTAAAAAAACTTAAAAGTTATAAGCCAGCAATTTACTGCTTCACGTAATTTTTTATATTAGAAACTGTAATTCATGCCTTTTAAAATGACAGATTTTCTAATGGAGATATGTATATTAACTCTGTAATAACAAGAACTATCTGAATGCCTAAACCCTGAAGGTGACTGACATGTCAGCTGATACCAAGATTGCTGAGCTGCTTACAGAGCTCCACCAGCTCATCAAACAGACCCAGGTAAATCAACTGATTACATGCAAGTATTATCGTTTTTTTTGGATATACAGTCCAAAGCTCAATCAGTCGCTCTAAGTTCACATCCAAATAATCACGGTGTATTTCTGTGTTTCCAGGAGGAGAGGTCACGCAGCGAACACAATCTTCTCAACATTCAGAAAACACATGAGAGGATGCAGACGGAAAACAAAAGTCAGTCACCACAATGTCAACTCTTTCTATTTCCAAACTCTGTGTCGTCACACCAAAGCCACAGTTAGATTTTAACCAATTTTTTGCATTTCTAACTGGTTAATACTTCCTTCAGCTTCTCCGTACTACCGGACCAAGCTGAGGGGACTGTACACCACGGCCAAAGCCGACGCCGAGGCGGAGTGCAGGCGAGTAGCCGCATACAGGTTTTACAGAGTGACAGGAGGGAAATGTAGTTTATTTTAGTGGTTCTCAAGCAATCTTGTTGGTGCAATAAATGGACAAGAGGGCTCTGATTGATCAAAATAAACTATAGCGCCACCATGAAGGCGTAACGTGCACCTGAAAACAAGAAGCATCTAGTATAGCATTGAGTATATCGGCCTTCTAGGGTTAGTACAGCGCTCTCTGTTGACGTGTTTCCTTTAATCTCTCACAGCATCCTGCGTCATGCGCTGGATAAAATTGCTGAGATCAAGTCTTTGTTGGAGGAGAGGAGAATAGGTACGTGTGTGTGTGTGTGTGTGTGTGTGTGTGTGTGTGTGTGTGTGTGTGTGTGTGTGTGTGTGTGTGTGTAGAAGTGATACATTCAACATTTGCTCTTTAACCCTCCTGTTGTCCTCGGGTCAAATTGGACCCGTTTTCAAAAGATTTCTGATTATAAATTTGGGTTTCTTTCAACCAAATTGTCTAAATAAATAACGTGGAGGTTCCCTGCAACGCTCTCTACAAAAAACTAATCATCAGTTCACTACTTTAAATGAATTTAAGTGTTTTATTCAATAACATAGCATTTGAATTCTTTTTTTTTATATATATAAAAGAATGTTGAAAAAATCTTTTAAAATGTGTGAAAACACAGAGTGACTTATATAACGTGGGAAAAAGTGATAAAAACATGGAAAAAATGACAAAAACGTCAAAGCAACAAAAGTGTCAATAAAAAAAAATTTAAAAAAAGTTTTCATTTTACATTTTGACCCAGAAAAACCAAACGTTAAACGTTGCACGGGGAGACAACACGAGGGTTAAAATCTGCAACGTGTTTTTTTTTTTAATTCGTCTCATATCTGTGCAGCTGCTAAGATGGCGGGAGTCTACAGCGACAGCGACCCCCCCAGGAAGACGATGAGGCGAGGCGTCCTGATGACGCTCCTCCAGCAGTCGGCCATGACGCTCCCGCTGTGGATCGGCAAGCCGGGGGAGAGGTAGCCGCCGCTCGTAACACACGGTTACCAGATCAATACATCCAGCAGGACTAGAAACACATCACACAGAATTCATTGAAGTCGGATGGATGGATGGATGGATGGATGGATGGATGGATGGATGGATGGATGGATGGATGGATGGATGGATGGATGGATGGATGGATGGATGGATGGATGGATGGATGGATGGATGGATGGATGGATGGATGGATGGATGGATGGATGGATGGATGGATGGATGGATGGATGGATGGATGGATGGATGGATGGATGGATGGATGGATGGATGGATGGATGGATGGATGGATGGATGGATGGATGGATGGATGGATGGATGCTTTATTCATCCCGAAGGAAATTGTAGGCATCCAGTAGCAAGACAATCATAATACAACAAACACATACATAAGTATAAGAATGTATATGAAAATCACCCCCAGAAATGCAATGACCGTGATTAGGTGAGATACTACGGTAGACTGGGTGTAATGATGATGGTGAAAAAGTGAACACTGCAGTAGATCATAATTCAATGATAATCATCATCATAAAACAACCTATAAACTGACTGAGTGAATAAGAATATTATGTAACAGGGAATAAGTTCAAAGATGTAAGATGGAGATGTTACCACAGTCCAGGTTATGTATGAGGGCTGATACAGCCAATGAGAAAGTTGTACAGCGGACAGGTGATATGACGGTGATATGATTGTGAGATGATTGTGATATGACGGTGATATGACTGTGATATGACGGTGATATGACTGTGATATGACGGTGATATGACGGTGATATGACGGTGATATGATTGTGATATGACGGTGATATGACGGTGATATGATTGTGATATGATTGTGATATGACGGTGATATGACGGTGATATGATTGTGAGATGATTGTGATATGACGGTGATATGACGGTGATATATGATAGTTAGTTCCAGCTAAAGCGCGTCTCCTCTCCGTTCTGTCAGCCCGCCCCCTCTGTGCGGGGCGACCCCCGCCAGCAGCGACTACGTGGCCAAGCAGGGCGACAAGGTGGCGGCGAGGGTGAAGGCTGTGGACGGAGACGAGCAGTGGATCCTGGCCGAGGTGGTCAGCTACAACCACTCCACCAACAAGTACGAACACACACACCTCAGCTGTACAGGGCCTCAGATCATCCACTACAGCAACGCTCAGTTACCATGGCTTTCAACAATAATAATAATAATAATAATAATGTATACTTTATTAATCCTACAAGGGGAAATTACAATGTTTTCACTCTGTTATACGCATTACACACAGGCCTGAATTACACACATGCTCACATACTGTATACTAATAATAATAATAATAATAATAATGATAATAATGTATACTTTATTAATCCTACAAGGGGAAATGACAATGTTTTCACTCTGTTATTACACACATTACACACAGGCCTGAACTACACACACATGCTCAGGTCCTATACATGCACTAATGGGGAGATGTTGGGGGGGGTGGGGGGGATCAGGATACTATGCATGCATATGATATGATGATGTCATAGACGATGTCCTGCAGCACCACGTTGTCCCTCACACAGACGTTTCTCCGCCTCCCTGCAGGTACGAAGTGGACGACATTGATGAAGAGGGCAAAGAGTGAGTACTTCCTGTACCACGGTTATATTTTTATATTTTCTCTGTATGTATTTCTACTTTTCGTTGTTCCACGGCTGCTTCTCCAGTCTTCACCGTGTTTTGTTTTCAGGTTCTAGTCAAAAGGTTTTTAGACACTGGGCTCGTCAGAGCTCTCAGAAATGTTTCACACACACACACACACACACACACACACACACACACACACACCCCACGCTGCTCTCTTGTTCCCCATTCTTTTATTTCAGATACAGGACATCTCTATTTTGAGATAAGCCTCCTCCTGATTGCCCAGATCTTAATTTATTTGTATATGATGCAAATAAATAAGTACTCATTCAAAAGAAAAGTCTAAGAAAGTTTTTTTACGAGCCGGAGTGAACGAAACATTTTAACCCTTGTGTTGTCCTCCCGGGTCAAAAATGGACAAAAATTTGACATTTTTGACATTCAGACTTTTTTTTAGTTTTCTCTACCACCTCCTTTACTAGTTTTACTACTATTCATGGTCAATAACCCTCATTTATATAGAAATATACCTAATATTTGAGTTAAAAAAGCAGAAATTATGAATTATTTTGACTAATAGTTAAGATCAGAGGAATGAAAGTGATTAATTGTATTTGCAAAGAGCGTTTGAAGGAATCCATTTTTTTGTGGTAATGTGTGTGTGTGTGTGTGTGTGTGTGTGTGTGTGTGTGTGTGTGTGTGTGTGTGTGTGTGTGTGTGTGTGAGACCAGGAGACACACTCTGAGTAGACGGCGGATCATCCCTCTGCCTCAGTGGAAGGCCAACCCAGAGACGGACCCAGAGGCCCTGTTCAGTAAGGACCAGCTGGTGCTGGCCCTCTACCCCCAGACCACCTGCTTCTACCGGGCGCTGATCCACACACCACCACACCGGGTCAGACCCTCAGCACCCTGCTCTCTGCTCTAGTGTTAGCAAAGGTTAAAGTTATCACAGCACATGTCCCAGACGTTTGGGGGAGCCTCGTATTTATGTTAAAGGCAGAGGTTTGTGATGTGGAAAGTGAGCAAGATTTGACAATAGCATCTCCCCTAGGGCTCCGTCCTCCCCAGGGCTCCGTCCCCCCAGGGCTCCGTCCCCCCCAGGGCTCCGCCCCCCTAGGGCTCCGTCCCCTCTGAGCTCCGTCCCCCCCAGGGCTCCGTCCCCTCTGAGCTCCGTCCCCCCCAGGGCTCCGTCCCCTCTGAGCTCCGTCCCCCACAGGGCTCCGTCCTCCCCAGGGCTCCATCCCCTCTGGGTTCTGTCCCCCCCCAGGGCTCCGTCCCCTCTGGGTTCTGTCCCCTCCCGGGGCTCCGTCCCCCCGGGGCTCCGCCCCCCTAGGGCTCCGTCCCCCCCAGGGCTCCGTCCCCCCAGGGCTCCGTCCCCCCAGGGTTCTGTCCCCCCCGGGGCTCCGTCCCCCCGGGGCTCCGTCTAACCCCTCCATGTGTGTGTGTGTGCCGCCTTTGTCTTGGTCAAAAAATGCACTTAAACACTCACCAAAGACTACAGCTGACAGCCAACTACCATGTACCTTCAGCGCCTGTGTGAGAGGAAATACCCTCCCCCACCCCCACATCCTAGCATGCGGCCATTAGATATACCCGTGATACCCCCTGTCACTGCCCAACGGGAGGAGAGTGCAGATTTGAGTTGTACATGCGTCACTTTGGGACTAGTAGTTAGCGTCTACGATCAGCATATAAGATGCTCCCGAATCCTTCGCTCTGAATGTAAAAATACTTCATTTGTCCCGACTTGTCCTCCCAGAACTAACCTCAGCATGTGTGTGTCTGCAGCCTCAGGACGACTACTCGGTGCTCTTTGAGGACACGTCGTACGCCGACGGTTACTCCCCCCCGCTCAACGTGGCTCAGCGATACGTGGTCGCCTGCAAAGAGAACAAGAAGAAGTGAGAGGACGTCAGGACGCCGGAGGACGCCGGGGACGGACACGGAGGACGCCGGGGACGGACACGGAGCCTGTTTGGGAGCGTTGTCATATTGCACTGATTTCCATTCTTGTGAAGATTAGATTGTGTTTTTGTTTCAAATCTTTGGTATGTTGAACCTGAACAGACTTTTTTATACTTAGCATCTCTTCAGTGAGACTGTTGTCACTGCCCAATGGGAGGAGAGCGCAGAGTTGAGTCGCGCATGTTTCATGTAAGATGCTAACGAGAGACTTCTGTAACGTCTGAAGTAGCCTCCGAGATGCTAACGAGAGACTTCTGTAACGTCTGAAGTAGCCTCCGAGATGCTAACGAGAGACTTCTGTAACGTCTGAAGTAGCCTCCGAGATGCTAACGAGAGACTTCTGTAACGTCTGAAGTAGCCTCCGAGATGCTAACGAGAGACTTCTGTAACGTCTGAAGTAGCCTCCGAGATGCTAACGAGAGACTTCTGTAACGTCAACACAGTATAAATGGACCTACTTAACGAAGTTGGTTCACTGCTAGCTTAGCTACAAGTTAGCATCAAACACAACAAAGGCTGTCAGGTGAATGGTGTTTTGAGCTAACGTTAGCATCAAACAACCATAGATAGCTACAACGTTTCTGAAATGATTCCCATCTTCTGTTATTGTTTGTAATGACGAATTATTTCAAATTTCAGTATGACAGTTATGCTGTAAACTGTTTACATCTGAGCATGCGCGACTAACATCTGCTCTCTCCTCCCATCGGGCAGTGACGCTGTATTTGTCACCTGAACGCCTCATGGGGGGGTTGTTTTCGTGGCTGTGTCCCGACTGCAGACTGATTCGTCGTGTTCAGAGGAAACGGGGCTACAATAAACCAGCTAGTATGGAAACCTACACACACAGAGTGCTGTTGATGTACATTTGTGTCCCATGATGCATTGCAAAAAGGAAACTGTAGGAGCTGCTCACAGCTCAACATGACATCATGACTTCGCGTAAACATACGCGCCCACTTTCTGAAGCCAAGTGGCGTGTTGTCAAGATTCAAGATTTCTTTGTTTGTCATTCAACACTGATACGAAATTATGTTCCCACTCTTCACAGCTTAGAAAAAACTACAGCACAGAAACACCACCGAAGAAGAAAAAGTCCAGATGAAAATAAATAAATGCTTATATGGGTGCAGAGCCTGTAGTGATAAATATAAATATACCGAGTCTATTTATATCTATACACATTTGGAGCTCTCCGCGTATACAGGACTACGCTGCATACAGATCTGCGTGTATGTCTACGCCGTAAACAGGTCTACGCCGTATACAGGTCTACGCTGCATACAGATCTGCGGGTACGTCTACGCCGTAAACAGGTCTACGCCGTATACAGGTCTACGCTGCATACAGATCTACGGGTAAGTCTACGCCGTAAACAGGTCTACGCTGCATACAGATCTACGGGTAAGTCTACGCCGTAAACCGGTCTACGCTGCATACAGATCTGCGGGTAAGTCTACGCCGTAAACAGGTCTACGCTGCATACAGATCTACGGGTACGTCTACGCCGTAAATAGGTCTATGCTGCATACAGATCTGCGTGTACGTCTACGCCGTATACAGGTCTACGCTGCATACAGATCTGCATGTACGTCTACGCCGTAAACAGGTCTACGCAGCATACAGATCTGCGGGTACGTCTACGCCGTATACAGGTCTACGCTGCATACAGATCTGCGGGTACGTCTACGCCGTATACAGGTCTACGCTGCATACAGATCTGCGGGTACGTCTACGCCGTATACAGGTCTACGCTGCATACAGATCTGCGGGTATGTAAATGGCGGACGTACACATATGCGCCATGTGGCGTGTCATTGCGAGAAGAAAGCGACGTTTGAGTTTAGGAAACGTGACCCCAGGTCTCCTGGGTGAAAGTCCTGTGTTTATGTCCACACCCCGACCCCCCTCCCTACGCAGATTTTTGCCGTTTCATTCTACTTGCTAGGCCGCAAATTCCCATGCTGTCGCAAGGTAATGTACAGTACCTAGAGATCGGCATGGGGAACTTTCCATAAGATCATCTCTCAATGCAAATCAAAGCAGCTGATAGGATAACTGGAGGAACACCATGTTGATCTCTATGTATGGTGAAGGGTATGTGATGATGGGGGGGGGGACTTTATCAGGATGCATAGTATCCTGATAAATATACTTATGCCCCCTGTATTTTAAGGAAGAACATTTATTTATTTATGAAACATTATTCATTCACAAAGACAATTGGTGTCCTTAAAGGTGGATTTTACCTATTTTTTTAATTAAGGCATTAAGATCAATTTCCCAAACCTTTTTTTTTTATTCTTATTTTTAGTAAACTTATTGGTGTGTCACACATACGCCATCTCATGACATCAGTCTACTTAAGAAACAGATTGTGGATGGCGGTAAAAACATTTGTCTATTTAGAAACTATCTGCATTTTATGACTTTTATAGTCACATTTTGAATGCCTCAGCATCATTTTGCTGTTTTTTGTGTGACGGCTTTTTATATTGATCCTTTTGGCGACACCTGCCTTCAAAAGAGGGTGTTTTTAAATCTACATTCAAACGCACAATGAGCCCAAGGGCTCACCCTACCGTCCCCCGGGCCGCAAAGCACCCCCTCCCCCCCCCCGGTGGTTCTGGGTCCGGGACTGGCATTGTGGCGCATGCTGTGCAGCGTTCTGTCAGCAGATGGCGGCAAAGGGCCGTCGTGCTCGCCGATGACGATGGGTACACTCTGGCTGCAGTAGGACTTGGGACATGATTTGAGCTTCTAACAGGATGTTAGACATCTTTCCAGCGAGCAGCGACACCTGGTGGCCAGGACAGGACCTGTCCGGAGGCCGGCACCTGTTTGGTTATTCTGCCTCAACTGCATGTTACTTTAACATGTGAACTGTTGATAGTTGGTGGAACTAAAACTTAAAGAGCAGACTGACAGCGTGTTTTGCTGCTTTGTCTCTTTCTCTCATTCTCCACACACACACACACATATATATTAATTTATTTTACATATATAAAATATTATATTATTAATTTAAACTATGTATTGATCCCCAGTTGAGAAATTACAATTTACACTCTGTACACTTTGTTAGTAATCACACACAGGCCTGAACTACACACACATGCTCAGGACCTATACATGCTCTAATGGGGAGATGTCAGAGTGGGGGGGGCTGCCAGCTGGACCAGCGCCCTGAGCGGTTGGGGGTTCTGGTGCCTTGCACAAGAGCACCTGGCTGTGCCCAGGAGGTGAAGTGGCCTCTCTTCAGCCACCAATCCACACTCCATACTGTGAAAAAAAATGTCCACGAGCCATCCCAGGTGCATTTCCCCGGCTTCAGGTATGAGCTCTGAGCATCACAGACCCGTCCGTCGCTTCGTGTCCACTCTCTCTGTAGAGACAGAGGTGAGCAGCGCAGCTGGTAGCGTAGCAGCTTCAGTTCATTGTCGTGGACCCGCTGTGCTGTGGGCAGTGACGCGCTGCATCTGTGCGTAGTCCTCCGATGAAGCCGCCTCTAAACTTTGTCAGAGACCAGAGACCCAAATGGGCCTCTGTGTCTGTGCGACGGTCTGAATGAGATCCACCATATTAACAGAGCAATAACATGCACAACTCTCCAAATCTCGGACAGCAGAGATGGGAGGAGATATATTTTGAATGTGCACAAAGTTGTAAACATGAGCAGAAATCTGATGAAACACTTCTGAGCTCTACTATACTATATATACAACACTGCAACGTCTCTAAATGTAACTGTAAATAATTCATTCAGTGTTTCCTAGGGAGAGCCCCCCATCCCCCCACACATAACAAATCCCAATTTAAACCCTGAAGGATAATGATGCTGAAAGAGCCAAAGAAATTGCTTTGTACGCGGCAAAATATGGGTTGGCCCCCCCAAATCTCACTCCAAGGTTTTTGGAAAAGTTGGCAGCTCTGGTCATGATGTTCAAAAACAAAAAACTTTGGGCACTTCATTTTTAAAACAGTTAACAGAGCGAGCGTGCTCTGTTAAATTGATTTTATTTGCCAACAACAGCAGCTGTTAGATTTCCATCTATAAACGCATCAAAGACCATCAGATAACGACATTGTTTTTCGTTTTCCGTTTTATAATATCAAAACAAAAACGAGTTGTTTTCCATTTTTTGTTTCCCTAGTTACTAATGGGAATTGGGAAAACGTCTGTTTTTCGTTTTAGGTTTTTTTCATTTCAAAACGAAAATCCGTTGGTCGCCGCGTACACGGACCTCCCTGAGGTAGAGCCCCTTTGAAATGCATTACATTTGCAATAGGTTATGTTGACATTCTGTAATGTTATATTCTGAAACTGCAAAACACACAAGTGTTACATAACACACATGCAGCATGTTACACGTCATATGTGACAAATTTATGCAAGAAAATGTTACTTTGTCCAACTTTCTAATGATGTTGTTGGCGATGAAGAAATGAGTGATTTTCTCGAGTGTGTCCATGTTTCCATCAACAGAGATCCTGATGTTGGACAAATCCAGAACTTCAAGCTTCTGCAGAGACTCCAGACCTTCACTTTTCTCAATGCTGTTGAACGACAGATCTAAAAGACACATTCAGAATAACTGTCATTACTACTGGTAGTTACTGGGCTCATATTTTTAAAGATGTCTACATCTTTGCCAATACATGTACAATTATTACAAGTAAGCATTAGCAGAATATAAAACTACCAAAGGTCATCTTACTGAGCCATGTCAGAGCAATCAGACGGTCCAAGTCTTCAATCTTCTCTACGAGGTTGTGGTTCAGATCCAGTTTTGTCAAGGATGTGAATTCCCATAAGTGGTCAATAATCTGGATGTCTATGAACGAACAAATGTAATTGGTCTGCATTAACATAGTGCTTTTCTAGTCTCAACACCTACTCAAAGCGCTTCGCCAGAACACCGGAACCATGGTGGCCGAGGCTGCAATACAAGGTGCCACCTGCTCATCAGATTAATGTTGTCTTGCCCAAGGATACTTTGACATGAGACTGCAGGGCCAGGCTACAGACCTTCTGATTGGACCACTCCCCATCTGAGCCACAGTCGGCACTAAAAGCCTCTCACATACCTAATCCCAATACACATAATACACAGATTTATTTTTCTCTTACTTCTGTATTCCAGACGTAGTTTAAGGATTTCCCTGAAGTGGATCTCCTCCGCCTTGACAATAAGCCCAGCCTGATCTTGAGGATCTTGCTCTACTTGCTCCACTATTGCCTTCTGCGGAATCTCCTCATCCAACACATCAAACGTGGTAGATTTCCCACAACGCCTCGTCATCTGGGTTCAAGTCACGCTTAACTTCACTTTATGCTCTGTTCAAAGAACAAAGTGGATCATATTTTGTGAATTTGGAGCTTGGCTTGTTCGGTGAAAGATTATGCCAGCTAAACAAAGAAGAAAATTAGTTACGATGGTGTAGGATGACATTAACTCACACCATTATTAGCTCGCTAAAATGAATCAATCAATGCGCTTTAACAGCCTCTGAAAGTAGACACCCCCCTATGTTAAAATACAGGGGCATAAGTATACACCCCCCTATGTTAAAATACAGGGGCATAAGTATACACCCCCCTATGTTAAAATACAGGGGCATAAGTATACACCCCCCTATGTTAAAATACAGGGGCATAAGTATACACCCCCTATGTTAAAATACAGGGGCATAAGTATACACCCCCCTATGTTAAAATACAGGGGCATAAGTATACACCCCCCTATGTTAAAATACAGGGGCATAAGTATACACCCCCCTATGTTAAAATACAGTTCAATTCAATTTCAATTCAATTCAATTTTATTTATAGTATCAATTCATAACAAGAGTTATCTCAAGACACTTTACAGATAGAGCAGGTCTAGACCAGATAGAGCAGGTCTAGACCAGATAGAGTAGGTCTAGACTACACTCCAGAATTTACAAGGACCCAACAGTTCTAGTAGTTCCCTCCAGAGCAAGCAACAGTGCGACAGTGGCGAGGAAAAACTTCCTTTTAGGAAGAAACCTCGGACAGACCCAGACCCAGACCCAGACCCAGGCTCTTGGTAAGCGGTGTCTGACGACCGGTTGGGGTTAGAATGAAGAGTGGCAATAACAGTCACAGAAAAGATAACAGTTTGTAGTAGTTCTTTGTAGTAGTTCATGGCTTAGCAGGGAATTGTGCGGCATTACAAGGCACAGCAGGACGTAGCAGGATGAACACGGCATCACAGGACGTGGGGAGAGTTCTAGCATGACCAGGCTCCTCTCTTTACCCCGTCTCTCTTAGTTATGCTGTAATAGTTTTAGACAGCTGGGGGACTTCCTTTGTCACACTGAGCTCTTCTCTCCTCTATCTTTCTATCTTTCCATTTGTGTGCATCCATGTCCCAGAAATGCTTGTTACTAACCTAGTTACTAACCTAGTTACTAACCTAGCTCTGGGGAGTCATTCCCCGGAGTCCTTATGTTCTTTTTCGCCCAGCATGTTCCCTCGGATCAGGGAGGCTCCAAAATCATGGTAGCAGCTGTCGCCATGGTCCCGCTACACGTCCTGCGATGCCGTGTTCATCCTGCTACGTCCTGCTGTGACCTGCTACATCCTGCTGGGCCTTGTAATGCCGTCCAGTGTCCTGCTATGCCATGAACTACTACAAAGAACTACTACAAACTACTATTTTTTGTGACTGTTATTGCCACTCTTCATTCCTCACTCCTGGGCGCCTCCCTAGGTTGGTATTCCAGGCACGTCTAGCTGGGAGGAGGCCTCGGGGAAGACCCAAGACTAGGTGGTGGCACGTCCAGCTGGGAGGAGGCCTCGGGGAATACCCAGACACACCCAGATATATATAGGTATATAAGGCAGTTGACAGTGCACCTGAAGGCTAACCACTAAACAGGTGACAAAGACAACAGGAGGATGGAAGAAAAAGGAGCAGAGAATGGAGTGGCGGACATGGCAGCCTTCTACCAGGGATTTGATCCTGTAGCGTATCTGCTGAATAACTACAGTCCAGCAATAGTTGATTTAGAAAGAAAAGACACCCTTGAACCTTGGAAACTGGCATGCCTACATAGAGCTTTCACTGAAGGTACGGAGACGGGGTGATGGGTCATGTAAACTTCATTCCAAAATCAGTTTATGTTAAAAAAGCTTTTGAATTGAGTTGCACATATTGCATGATTATGGTGATAATCATAAATCACTGATTTTTGTCAGAGGCATATCTTTCAGATATTGGGCATTTTTGGAGACAAACACTTTGTTTCTTCTTCGTTATTCTTACTCTTTTTTCTGAAAACATGCAAAAGTCAGTGAATATACCTTTATTGATATAGATTTAAGCTGGGTCCTCTACACTGTTCAAACCCAAAGATCTTTCATTTCTAGAACTCAAGATTTATGAACATACCAAACATGTTAGGCTGAATTAAAGGTTCAACTGTATCAAATGTCAAATAAATGTTTTCATTTTGAATTTGGTGCCATCCAAAATGTGATCCGGATTTAAGTTCCTTATTCAGAAATTTGATATAATCTCAGCAAACTGGTTCACAAGTGATCCCAGAATACAGTATGTCACACTGTCTGTAGCAGTGTAAAGGACTTTATTATTTTAACTTTAATGAAATTGTTGAATTAAGGGGATGAAGTATAATAAAGGACAAAGTACCAGATACCTTTTGAACTTTTCATATAAAACATTTGCATGTTCTTTCTCTTCCTTAAAATTATTTCCATTTACTTAACATTTGGAAGATATGATAAGTAAATGACAATAACTCTGTTGAGATATCTGAATAGAAGCTGCATATTAATCAAGGCGTTTTGGTAAAGAACAATTAGCTCTTTCTCAGAGTCATACTTCTCTTATCTCTGACTTTTCCAGGCGATGTGGGTGGTGAGCTGCTGGTGGACATAGGTTCGGGTCCCACCTTGTACCAGGTGATGAGTGGCTGTGAGGTTTTCAACAAGGTGCTCCTCACAGATTTCCTGGAGGTCAACAGACAGGAGCTGAGGAACTGGCTCCAGGACGAGGGGAGCTGCAGCATGGACTGGACACCATTCCTGCAGCACGTCTGCAAGCTGGAGGGACGACCGTACGATCAGATCCCTATAACTCAGTTATCACTCACTACGAATGACCTATTGTTTAACTATCGCCATCAGGAAATGGTTCATATTGGTGATGTAATTTTGAAAAATGAGTTTGTCATCTTCTTTTAAGGGTTACAAGAGCTCACGTTTGACTCTGGCCCTCTTTTTGAGCTATGAGTCATCCTTGAACTATGCCTACTGTGACATTAATAAAAGTGCAAAGTACAGCTGAGGCTGGTGACAATAGCATTAGTTTTGTACGTATTTGGTCATAAACCAGTAAGTTATGGACACATTTAGATTTCTGATCTAGTGCTACAAAATTCCATGGCAAAGCTTGCTAAGATATTTCAATCAGTACCAAATTGGTGGACTGAGTGACCAACAGACCTTCAATGTCATCCCTAGAGCTATGCCCATATAACAGGCACCTAAATCCATATAGCTGTTTCTATCTAATTTGGTGATTCCTTGTCTCTAACAGGTCCTCGGCATGGACAGAGAAGGCTGCCAGGCTACGTCAGGTCATCATGGACATTGTCCACATTGACGTGCACTCCCCTCAGCCTCTGGCCCTGGACGTCCTTCCTTCAGCAGGGGCCGACTGTCTCGTGTCCTCCTACTGTCTGGAGAGTGCCAGCCCTGACCTGGCTGCCTTCACCAGGGCCCTGGGCCACATTGGGAGGCTCCTGCGTCCCGGTGGCCACCTCCTGCTCATCGGAACTCTGGGAATGACTTTCTATATGGCGGGGCCTGGGGTAAAGATCCCTACGGTCCCAGTGAATGAGGCCCAGGTCTGTGCTAGTTTGAAGGAGAACGGCTACACCCTGATCAGGCTGGAGGTTTACACAGTGCCTCAAGACATGAAGCTGTGGTCTGAAGATGCCCCCGGGATGTTTTTTGTTAAGGCAAAGAAGGAGTAAATGTGAGAAAAGAGTAAAGATGAAAGTGAAAATGATAAGTTTTCAGATGAAAATATATATTAGGCCGAGGTAAACACAAGGTGTAGCAATGAGAAAATGGGTTAAGTGCTGCTAATAATAACACTCAAACAGTTGTTTTTGTGGGAAAGTAGAGGTCGCTCTGACTGTCAATCATTTAAATTGTTTTCAAACTGACTCTTAATGGAAAAAAATGCAAAGACCGAAAAACATGTTAATGAAATATTTCACTTCCTTGGTCCAGGAGATGTTTTAGAAATGTAATTCCACATTGCTCCCTGCAGGTCAAACTACAGCATCAGTCATGTAACGCTTCCATGTTTTGATGATGAGTTGCAAGTTGTTTTGTAATTTCTGATAATATGAATAAAGATGCTAAACAATTAAATTTGATAAAACAGCTAAAAAAATAAAAAGGTACTGATTTTCATGGCAGAAAAATTAAACATACAAACACAAGACAGGACCAAAAGAGGAAAAGAATCCAAAGCAAAAACCCCAAACCCCCACATGATGTTATACTGGAGGGACTTCACTACGGACTGATTTCACAATGAGTAGCATCATTTACACTCACCTAAAGGATTATTAGGAACACCTGTTCAATTTCTCATTAATCCAATTATCTAATCAGCCAATCACATGGCAGTTGCTTCAAGGCATTTAGGGGTGTGGTCCTGGTCCTGGTCCTGGTCCAGACCATCTCCTGGACTCCAAACTGAATGTCAGAATGGGAAAGAAAGGTGATTTAAGACATTTGGAGCGTGGCCTGGTTGTTGGTGCCAGACGGGCCGGTCTGAGGATTTCACCATCTGCTCAGTTACTGGGATTCACACCCACAACCATTTCTAGGGTTACAGAGAATGGTGTGGAAAGGGAAAAACATCCAGAATGCAGCAGTCCTGGCAGGGGGGGGGGACATCCAGTATGCAGCAGTCCTGGGGGGGGAAATGCCTCGTTGATGCTAGAGGTCAGAGGTCAGAGGAGACTGGGGGGCCGACTGATTCAAGCTGATAGAAGAGACACTTTGACTGAAATAACCACTCGTTACAACCGAGGTAGCAGCAAAGCATTTGTGAAGCCACAACACGCACAACCTTGAGGGGGGGGCTCCAACAGCAGAAGACCCCCCCGGGTACCACTCATCTCCACTACAAATAGGAAAAAGAGGCTACAATTTGCAAGAGCTCACCAAAATTGGACAGTTGAAGACTGTAAAATGTTGCTGGTCTGATGAGTCTGGTTTCTGTTGAGACCTCCAGATGGTGGAGTCAGAACAGAATGAGAACATGGATCCATCATGCCTTGTTACCCCTGTGCAGGCTGGTGGTGGTGGTGTAATGGTGGGGGGGATGTTTTCTTGGCTCACTTTAGGCCCCTTAGTGCCATTGGGCCTGGCTTAAATGCCCCGCCTACCTGAGCATTGTTTCTGACCATGTCCCCCCCTTTATGGCCCCCATGTACCCTCCTCTGATGGCTACTTCCAGCAGGATAATGCACCATGTCACAAAGATCACATCATTTCTAATTGGTTTCTTGAACATGACAATGAGTTCACTGGACTAAAATGGCCCCCCCAGTCACCCAATAGAGCATCTTTGGGATGTGGTGAACCGGGAGCTTGGTGCCCTGGATGTGCATCCCACAAATCTCCATCAACTGCAAGATGCTATCCTCTCAATACGGGCCAACATTTCTAAAGAATGCTTTCAGCACCTTGTTGGATCAATGCCACGTAGAGTTAAGGCAGTTCTGAAGGCGAAAGGGGGTCAAACACAGTATTAGTATGGTGTTCCTAATAATCCTATAGGTGAGTGTATGTTCCACATTCGCTGACTGTAAATGGCCACACGTACAGGACTGGATCGGTCCTGCCACTAAAGACACAGCATTACGTGGAGCACTTATTTGGAGAGATCACTCATGTTTTACCACAGGAAGAAGTATTCCTCTTTCTCATTAGAGTAACGTTAGACCCAGCAGCAGTGGGTCAGAGGACCGCTTACGTTAGACCCAGCGGCAGTGGGTCAGCGGACCGCTTACGTTAGACCCAGCAGCAGTGGGTCAGCGGACCGCTTACGTTTTACCCAGCGGCAGTGGGTCAGAGGACCGCTTACGTTTTACCCAGCGGCAGTGGGTCAGCGGACCGCTTACGTTTTACCCAGCGGCAGTGGGTCAGCGGACCGCTATCGTTAGACCCAGCGGCAGTGGGTCAGCGGACCGCTTACGTTAGACCCAGCGGCAGTGGGTCAGCGGACCGCTAACGTTAGCTGGCTAACAACTTGTTAGCTTGCCAACTCCACCTCGTCACATCGTTCACAGAAAATGAGCTAAACAAAGTTTTTATCCCTGCGGCGATAGCAGATGATGCATGAAGTTAATTTGGCTCTCTGCCTCCTTATGTTACTACTCCACTACTCGTTTTTCTGTTGCTGCAAAACTTTAACTCAGCGACTCACCGCAAGTCGGCTTATAGTAGTGTCGCTTTGTCTCCAAACCACGCTGAAGGAGGTTCTGGCTACTCCACCTAGCATTCGGGATGGGAGGACAACCTGCTCTGGTTTACTGACATTTCTTTAAACCAAACACAATCGTCATGGACGGGGCTAAACTCGCACAGAGCCAAAATAGTCTGTGTGTCTGTGTCTGTGTGGGTGTGTGTGTGTCGTAGTATATATCTCTGTGTTTACATCCATCTGCACTTTGGATTCGGTGTCCATGTGGTGTCTTTTGACATCAAGGACTTTGCGTACGAATGTCTTGGGCTCGGAGGTGAAGTCCATGCACACCTGCAGATCGGCCTTGAAGGGCAGCACGTAGGTGGTAAGGTTCCTGTTCTTCTCTCTCTCCTGGATCAGGTCTGGCTCACATGTCCTCACTTTGTCCTTGAGATGGGAGTTGGTCTCTCCCAGGTCGGCGTTCTCCCGGAGCGTCTTGTTCAGCCGCTCTCTGGTGTCTTTGAGCTCCGACTGCGCCGCTCTCAGGTCGTCCTCGACGTTGTGGAGGTTGTCCTTCACTTCGTTTAATTTAAAGAGCAGAACGGCGTTGTTGTCCTTCTCTTTCGCCCAATCCTGTTGCAGTTGCTTGTTGTCCTCCATCAGACGAGACATCTCCAGGTTTTTCTTTCTTCTGTCCTGTAGGGTAACATTACAGCTTGTTTCTACCTGATGCTGAACATCTGTCCTGTAGGGTAACATTACAGCTTGTTTCTCCCTGATGCTGAACATCTGTCCTGTAGGGTAACATTACAGCTTGTTTCTACCTGATGATGAACATCTGTCCTGTAGGGTAACATTACAGCTTGTTTCTCCCTGATGATGAACATCTGTCCTGTAGGGTAACATTACAGCTTGTTTCTACCTGATGCTGAACATCTGTCCTGTAGGGTAACATTACAGCTTGTTTCTACCTGATGATGAACATCTGTCCTGTAGGGTAACATTACAGCTTGTTTCTACCTGATGCTGAACATCTGTCCTGTAGGGTAACATTACAGCTTGTTTCTCCCTGATGATGAACATCTGTCCTGTAGGGTAACATTACAGCTTATTTCTACCTGATGATGAACATCTGTCCTGTAGGGTAACATTACAGCTTGTTTCTCCCTGATGCTGAACATCTGTCCTGTAGGGTCACAGCTTGTTTCTTGATTAATACTGGACCAGTTTCAGAGATTGTTGTTCCATCAGACCCAGAGACCCAGAGACATAGAGTCCAGGTGGCCTTTGCACTCTGAAGGAGTCCATGTCTCCGGCCTCGTCCTGACGCTGCACCCTGAACAGCGACTGCATGTTATCTGTTCTGCTCCATTATCTGGTGCTGTTACCGAGGGAAACCGGACCAGTGGAGCCGGTTTATGACCAGCTCCCCCATTCGGACCTTTATCAAGCTACACACACCGTCAGCTCAGTCAACACACACACACACACACACATACACACACACACCTCATCTGTCATCACTCGGCAGCGTCGATCACACCCCGATCAACACCGACACAATCACTGCTTCTCTCTGGAAGAACAATAAAAGGAGTGAAAAGCTCCGTTTGCAGAATACAGCGCTGGAAGAAGTATTCTGATTCTTTACTGCAGTAAAAGTACTAATACCACACTGTTAAACAAGTTAAGTTAAAGTCCTGCAGCTGGACCTGTAGCTGTTATATTGTTGCTAGGTTACTTTATAATAAAACATAATAAACTACATGTGTTTGGTGAGCAGGAATCTTAATGTGGAAACTAACTAGTAACTAAAGTAACTAGTAACTAGTAACTAAAGCTAGAGGAAGGTAGTGGAATAAAAAGTTGAATATTTCTCTCTGAAATGTAGCAGAGTAGAAGTAAAAAGAGGCACAAAAAGAAAAGACGGGTACAAGTACCTCAACATTTGGACTGAAGGAGAGTATTGGAGTACATGTAATATTTATAATGTATACTCTTTATGACATATTTGTTGTTTATCTTTTTTTTTTAAATCATCTTTTTCAACCTAATTGTTGCTTTTTTGACATTTTTGTCATAGACTGACTGTAGAGGCGACTTGGCAATGACTGACTCTTAAATGACAAACCTGTCTCTCCACCCTGAACTTGAACTCTCAGGAAGTCGTGACACATCGGCGGCCGTGTGGCACAGAGCCGAGCCGTCACTCAGCGCGTTGCGAGTAATCCTCCTCTGCCGGACCAACTGGTCCCTGAGCCAACTCCAGCTCAGCTCGCCTGTCAACACCATGCTTCATCTGGTTCATAGAAACTCTCTAAACTTCTAATATATGAAGCGTGACACTGTGACAACCAAACTGACAGAGAGAGCTTTAAAGAATCAACAGAAGGTCAGCTGCAGGAGAGTTTCGCTATGTGTTGCATAACGAGTACAAGGTTAATAACAATAGAGTTGCAGAGATGTTTATGACTGAAATACCTCTCTTTGGCAATTCAAAGTAATGTTTTGTCTTAAAATTCATGTGTTATCGAACTTAATATGTGATGTGATAAACATTTGTTGCAATTTGTGGGATGTTCACCCAACTAAAATAATCCTCTTTGGGGAACAAATAAGGAAGGCTGGCGCTCAGTACTTACTTGGTTTCTAGAGGACTAAAAACCAGAGTGGCAAAGATTGATGGATTAGTTTTCAACTATAAACTTTTTGTTGGCAAACAGTTTGAAGGAATATGTTGGCATACAGTATGTTGGCATACAGTATGCCGGCCTATGTTGCCATACAGTATTTGGCATGGGTTGGCATGTTAGTTGGATGTGTTAGCATGTGTTAGCATGTGTTAGCATGTGTTAGCATGTGTTAGCATGTGTTAGCATGTGTTCATTATTCCCTGAAAGTACCAAGCAGGCCTACCTTGTTGCACAATCCCAGTTTTCTTACTAACTTGACATTTTCAGCGTGCAGCTTGCTTGCTCGAAGGTTGTTAATGGTAACACACACAGTGAGGATGGTGAGGGGCGAAACTTTATCCTGGAAATGTTCTCCCATTGATCCAGACTATGGAGAGACTTAGAGTAACCATCGAGATTATTAAAATGTTGTGTTTAGAAAGTTAAACTGCGTGAGTTTGAAAGCAGAGTGCAACTAAATTCCACTCTGAAACTGTAGGGGCGCCAAATCACCCCGAAAATACCATTTCTTACATAAGGTGGCTTTAACAAGGCTTAAAAATATCTTCAGTATTCCAGAAGTAGAGTTTGACTAATTACTTCCGTCTATTTTATGGTAACATTTAATAAGGTGTGGTGTGACCTCGTTTATAACAATCAACAACTTGGCGTAACATCTCTGAAGTTATTTACAATCGCTGACACAAAGCTTTTCAAACGTCAACCTTTCTGTCAGCGAGTCTCGAGCCCTCGGGCTGCTGGATCTGGTCCAGTGGATGACAGAACAGAACAAACTGCATTAACTAATGAAAGGGAAATGAGAAATGAGAAATTAGGTTTGGTATGAAGGCATAAAAATATCCTAACAGAAAGTCACGGAGGGATCATGTATGATAACATCCAGAACAGGGGTGGAGCATCTGGGTCTCCAGCCCTGAATGTTTTCTCCAAAGCTCAGAATCTTGGAGGGTTTTAAAAATAACTTCAACTTTCTGTCATTTCCCCTCAGTCTCTGTGACTGGACCGGCACCAACAAAGCAACCCCAGGCTAAGGTACCAGAGTCTGGTAGCACGGGGCTAATGGACCAGAGTCTGGTAGGACCGGGCTAATGGACCAGAGTCTGGTAGGATCGGGCTAATGGACCAGAGACTGGTAGGACCGGGCTAATGGACCAGAGTCTGGTAGGACCGGGCTAATGGACCGGGATAATGGACCAGAGTCTGGTAGGACCGGGCTAATGGACCAGAGACTGGTAGGACCAGGCTAATGGACCAGAGTCTGGTATTACCGGGCTAATGGACCGGGCTAATGGACCAGAGTCTGGTATGACCGGGCTAATGGACCGGGCTAATGGACCAGAATCTGGTAGGACCGGGCTAATGTACCAGAGACCAGAGTCCGGTAGGACTGGGCTAAGGGACCAGAGTCTGGTAGGACCGGGCTAATGTACCAGAGACCAGAATCTGGTAGGACCGGGCTAATGTACCAGAGACCAGAGTCCGGTAGGACTGGGCTAATGGACCAGAGTCTGGTAGGACCGGGCTAATGTTCCAGAGACCAGAGTCTCTGAACTCCCTGAAACACACTAGGAGCTAATACACTGGAACGCAGGCCAATAAAACATCAGACATTTATTTACTATTTAATTCATATGTTACGCTACTTTTGTAACTTAATTTCCAGCAACTTTAAAAAGCAAACATCAACTTTTCAGCGTTAGGGCCAAATGGTCTCTGTGGTCTCAAATGTGGGCCTCACTTTATAGATAGCAGTGTTTTTGATGTGAAACACAAATGTTAAGACATGTTAAGGAGGTTGAACTTTTAAGGAGGTTGAACTTTCTGTTAAAGATTAAGATCCTTTGTTAAAACATAAAAGTTTGCGAAATTGCGTTCGCTAAACCCACCAGACTCCATGTAAATAATCAGTGATTTTAGCATCGTAAAATACGGCTTTCTAAAACATCTCTGAGCTCTGAGCCGCGCTGTCTTGAGCCTGCATGTTTTCTTTCTTTCATTCCAATTTCGGGTCTGTCAGTCACAATGAAAACCAGGGACAGATCCGGGGACAGATCCAGCCGGGAACAGGTCACCAAAACCAGGGACTGTCCCCGGAAACCGGGGACGTCTGGTCACCCTACTACAACATCATGTGGTGGTTTGGGGTTTTTGCTTTGGATTCTTTTTCTCTGTTGGTCCTGTCTTGTGTTTATATCTTTTCTCCCCGGTCTGGTGTTGTTGGTCCTGTCTTGTGTCCCCCTGAGTGTCTGTATGTTCTATTTCCTGTTTTATTTTGAAGTCTGGTTTTTTTCTCGTCCTGTCTTTAGTTTTACTTCCTGTGTCTTCCTTCTCTTGTGATTACCTGATGTTTTCCACCTGCTTCCCTGCCCTCCTGTCACCTGCCTCTCGTTACCTCGTGTATTTAATGTCTGTGCTTCCCGTGTCTCTGGTCAGATCCTTTTGTCCTGTTGGTTTGTCCAGTCGGCGTACCTCCCCGTGAGTTTTCTACTTTTAGTTTTCCTCTGGCTGTTTTTTTTTCCTTTTTCGCTTCCCGGACCATTGCCTATGTTTTGCCGTTTGGACTTAGGGTTTTGGGACTTTGTGTTTTACCCTGTGTTTTTGTGGACTTTGTGTTTGTTGGAATAAAGCCTTTTTGAAACCTTCATCCTACTCCTCTTTTGGGTCCTCCTTCCACATCGTAACACATCAGCTTTCTTTAAAGCACCAATGTTCACAGGAAACCATTGTTGACATTGTATTTTTTACAAAACGGGTCACCAAGCTTGAAATTGTACATTTGTTGAACCTGATGTTTTATAAGCAAAAGTTGTGGCCATATTTTTGAAATTGCATACGACATGCGCTTGCCTTTTCATTGGATTATGCTTTGCATCAAATCTCAAACACCACAATTGAGAAAGAGGTCCAAACAAACAAAGCATTCTTGGATAGAGGACCATAAAATGGTGCTTTGGAATTAGATTTCAGTAAAACAACTTGTAAAGCGTATGGTGATCTATGATGCGCTGTTTAAGAAACACAGCAAGCCCAACCCTGACAACAGGTGCAAAGATGATGCTGCAGGTTTCCCTCAACAAAATCAACAGATGCCAAAACGGGTCTATTAATGAAATCTCCCACTATTACGGTAAAACTTGCAAGAGACACCACATTTGGGAGGCAGTTTGCCTAACAGCATTTTCAGTAAATTGCAAATTGATAATGGCACTTGGTTTTTCTCATTCATGTAATAGGATCCGAAGCACCCCCCTCCCTCGGCAGATCCACAGCCCCAGCAGGTACAGAGAGCGCAGTTACGAGACAAACAAGCTGTCAACACAACAAGGAACGGAAAAACAGTTCCAGAGGAGTCCAGAACCCAGTTTAGCTTACTGTGATTGTCCTGAAGAGAAGTTTAGTGTGTGTGGGGGATATATTTTAATAAATATACATGTTTTACATATATTGTTTGGTATTTGAGTTGGTTTTAAAAAGGGGAAAAGTAAAAGGAACCGCGTGTTAGATGCTCTATATGATACAGGATTTATAAAACTATAAAGGACAAAATATAAAAAGCATCTTAATGAGTGTGTGACTGATTATAAGGAACTAAAGTAGCATTTTAAAGAAAAAATGGGAAAATGTAAATACAGTAAATATTTACCTGACTGGTGGAAGAAAAAGGGAACCAGTGAATAAGAAGTGAAAGATGATTATTATTGCATCTTATGTGGGGGTGCTCTGTAATATTTGTTGTCATGCTGTGTTGAATGTTATTCTGAAAATAATACAAACTCATGGAACCATTGTAATTAAGAGGAGAGAAATGTTTCTTCCCTTTTCAGCTGTTCCCGTTGAGTCTGTCTCGGTCCACCTTTGCTTCGTCAGGTCTAGTGTGTTTAACATCTCTGAAGGTTCCTATAGGTTGCTGTAGCCACAGAAATTAATTTACCCTTGGGGCCTATTTTTCTGGGCCACTAAATAATATCCTAGCAACCATAGCAAACCAAGTGCCCTGAGATCTCTCCTTACCGGGCGTGGCTGGCGGGGGTTATCAGGCTCTGTTCAGTCAGGCGCTGTCTCAGAGTGAGCAGGGTAGGCGTTCGGAAGAAGACAGAAGCTTGGAGAATCTCTTCATACCTAATAGGGTAATACCCATAGGTTTAGAGGATCGGACCCGTTAAACGGAGAGCTGGTCCAGTACCCCCCTGAACAGGGCCATACCGGGATCTAACACGGCTTGTTTGGAAATTCTATTTTTTATTGAAAACATTTCCTGCGACAAATACACTACAGCTGTTGAATCACACATCAACAACGGTCAGTTTAAAAGTTTTTCACATGTTTTTGAGAGGTAGTGTGCCAAGCCTCTCCCTGATTTGCATGAAGTTGCCTGGATTCAACTCCATGCAAATGTGGAGCAAATAATTAGAACCCAAAAAGCATCAAACCACTCAGCAGCATCCAGAGAATCTACCGGTATATGTGGGGGGGGAACGCCATCAAATGGGACACACCCAGTGTATCTGATGCACGCACACATTAGTTTTTTCTGGCTTCACTAGTGGTCCAACCAGTCAGAATGCATACTTTCATAATGAAGTGAGGACACACACACACACACACACACACACACACACACACACACACACTCTGGTTAATGATAAGAAACTCCGTCACTTCACTTTGTCTGTTGAAGTTGAAGTTGAAGCTCCTTTTCTACACAGACCTGCTGAGGACAGAAGAGAGCTGCACACTGATGAAGTCCATGGCTGAAAGTTCAGTAAGTGGAGCTGTGATTGGTCGAGATGACTGGTCTGGCACCTTTCTACATGTTTTCTAATAAGAAAAGAATAGTACTTGTAGTTGATCTGTCAAATTCCAACCAGTGTGTGTGTTTGATGGTATTTTATTGTAGAATATTTCCTATTTGATTGTAATTTAATGGGAACTGTTTTGAACGTGTTTCTTTCTCTGTAGAAACAACCAAAGATCAAATTACAGTCTAAAGGGGGGTTGGCTTTAGTCAGTGGAACGATGGAAAACCAGTTTAAAGGAGGGAGGGGAGAGGGAGGAGGAGAGAGAGAGAGAGAGCGAGGGAGGGAGGAAAAAGAGAGGAGGAAGGGAAGATAAGACAAGAAGAGGCAATTAGTAAGAGTAAGGACCTCCCGTGGTCACTGTGAGTAGCTACAACTCCTCCAACTGATATCTGCAGCTTCTCTGGTTTCATTCTCTTGATTAATCCGAATATCAGGATTAAAGATGGCCGCCACCCAAAGTGACATCAAAGCCGTCTCCAGAGAGCCTGGTCCCTCTCTATCCCCCTCTCTATCCCCTTCTCTATCCCCCTCTCTATCTCCCTCCCTATCTCACTCCCTATTAAGCCCCATTGTACCAACCCAGAAGTTTCCCCAGAGTGGACGTTCTCCCTCTATTAGACATTCTCTGGTGACATCCAGCTCTGATTTCCATGAAGCAGTAAAATCCTCCAAACAGCTCCATGAGGCCATCTAGTGGACTGATAGAAGTAGAACAGCTGGTGGCAGCTTCCTCTGTTCTGATTCGTCCTCACCACTGACCAATGAGAACCAGCAGCATCTTCTCTGTCCAATAACAAACCACTATTGATCCATGTGTTGATCAGTTCTCTGTGTTGAGTGAATGAAATGTGATTATGTGATGAGAAAAGGCCTCAGTAGTTCCCAGAGTTCATCATGTTTTCTTACTGCTTCTTTAGACTGAGTAACAGTCCAACGAGCCAAAAGGATTCAACTGACACTGATATGACTCAGAGAGAAGCAGCCAATCAGAGGACAGCTGCTGATATTTGGCTTTTTTCCAGGAGAAATGATGTGAGGGATGAATGAGTGATGATGTGCTGATGAATGATTGGACTGCTGCTCTCAGTGTTTCCTCTCCAGATGAAGGTGTGGACTCTGCTATGAGTCAGTGTGAGGACAGAGAGGAGGGAGTCCCTCCCCCTAAACCCCCTCTGTGGGGAGACCATGACAGCCAGACCAAAGCTCAGAGGTGAGAGGACCATCTCTAACTGTCCACCACTCAGATCACTCCACCATCATCATCATCATTCACACTCACAGCTCTGTGTGTGTTGTGTTTCAGCCCAGAGAAGCAGCACGGACCTGGACCTGGACCCAGCAGTCAGTCCTTCAAGATTGACGACTCAGAAGAGGTTTTTTTAGATTTCGAACAACAACAAGACAAAACGTTTGTAACATTTAATATATATACACATAATGTCACACATTTTAAATTAGCTAGAACAGTCTTTCAATCAGAGCATTTTCCTTAAATATGTGAGCTTTAATGCAGTTTGTTCTTTAAGGATCCATCAGAGACCAGACTGTCCTGGACCCAGCTGTGTGTCCATAAAGAGTGACCAGTCTATGGGTAAACCTTTAAATTTCAAAGATGGATGCCACTCTGTTGATCAAAGGTGAGGATTTCAAACTGATACCCAGCAGGACTAGTAAAGGTGGACCACTACAGGGAGTCCTCTGATTCACTGTTAACATCCAAACATCACTTCATGGACCTTTACCTTGTGTGTGTCTCTGTGTGGACAGACATGACGGGAGCTAATTCTTCCTGATTCCTCCACAGAGTGGACCAGGAGAGCTCAGAGGGTCCCAGTGGTCAGTCTGCCCAGCAGCATCAAACTCACCTGGACTCCATCTTTATGGTCTGTACATGTCCAACAACTACTTTTACATCTATTCTGTCCAACATGGATCTGATGTGTGCTTCCATGATTTCACTTTGATTTGGTCATTCATATAATCTTCTGTTCCAGCTGCTGGAAGACGACATCGTCACGTTTGTAAAGAACGAGCTGAAGAAGATCCAGAAGGTTGTGAGTCCAGATTACTCAGAATTCTTAGAGAATCAAAGAGAGGATGAGGAGGTGTTGGACGGTGAGGATGAGGAGCAGAGGAGGAGCAGCAGAGAGGCATTTCTGAAGATCACACAGCACTTCCTGAGGAGGATGAAGCAGGAGGAGCTGGCTGACCGTCTGCAGAGCAGTAAGAGGATTTCTCTACAACGGGTGATAGAATGCAAAATACAGTAGTTGAATAACGACAGTTCGGTGGGTAAAATAGGAATACATAGAACCTCAAAATTAAGGGGAATTAGAAAGAAGAAAGTTTGGAAGTTTTTCAGTATAAAATGAACCACGGTCATAAATACAGTGTTCCAGGCTGTACAGGTAATACTTTTCACATTTCATCGCGAGCTGCCGCCGCTCGTGTTACTCCAGTTAAGCGTTACGTCGTGGTTAAGTTTCCCCAGAAAAGATGACGTATTGACGCAGTACAGAGCATCCTACTGCAAGTCGGGGAGCTCTGTCAGGTTAGCGGCAGTTGGTGGTCTAGTTATCGGTTAACTGCGGGTGGAGCATGCATGTTCCCTGATATTAATAAATGAATGTACAACGCGGGCAACGGCCGCAGGAGATGTAGAGCAAAAGCTGCGGGGCAGAGGACTTGCAATGGGCGGTGCCCTGCTGGAGGTGGTGTGTGTGTGTGTATGTGTGTGCTTTGCTTGTTGTAAACCAACCAATCAACGCGCAGCTCATCTAAATATTCATGAGCATAACATATATGGGGGAAAACCTCTCCTTTCAAATTGGGCCATTCCACAGGGTTACATTAGGGAGCACAGAACAGCACCAGGGCCATTTTCAGCCCAACCAAAGCTGCATACCCGCAGGGGCGTCAGACTGGGGGGAAAAAGGGACTGAGTACCCAGAGCCCGCTAGAATACATAGCTGTGGATGTGGGGAGGGGCCCATAGAAAATAGGCTCGTCCGAGATGAGCCAGGTCTGCGCAGAATCGATCACCGGGGATTGGCGCCCGTTGCATGCTGGGTAGATTTGTGTCCGACCTGATCCTGACTCGTTCTGACATTGTGCACACGTAGGCAACGATAATCTCACGAGACCAGGCGGCACAGTTGCTCTTCACCAACTGCAAGACCCAGGCGGACACTCAGCTGATTTATCAGCTGATTGGTTTACACCATGATGACGTTTTATATAAACTTTTTATTGTTTTTGAATCGGAGGGATTTTAAATGCTATTTGTCTGATTTAAAGTCATATTCTGTACAGAACACATGATGTGTGGCTGATAGTTACGTTTAGAAGTCAGAGAGACTAAATCTGTTCAGATCACGGATCATCTCCAGTCTGTTGTTAATTAACATCAGCAACAGATTGCATGTTCTGAGAGCTACTCTGTCATAATTAAAACAACTAGAGACTGTGTACCAGCTTATCTGGGATCTGATCATATTTTATTAAATCGGAATTGCACCACAGTGTTTTTGTCACTTCCTGTTCAGTCTGAATGCAGCAGGAATTGTCTGGAAACTGTTCGACTTTACCGCAGATTTCTGTCTCAAAAGATGGCGCAAAATATATTCTCATTCTTCATTCTCAGAAGAAATGTTGATATATGTTCTTTGACTTATTGATCTTCTTTGTTGTGTGTTTATTCAGGAAGTCCTGCTGCAGTTGGTAAGCGTAAACTCAAATACAAGCTGCAGAAGACGTTCCAGTGTATGTTTGAGGGGATCGCTAAAGCAGGAAACCCAACCATTCTGAATCAGATGTTCTCAGAGATCTACATCTTAGAGGGAGGGGCTGCAAAGGTCAATGATGAACATGAGGTCAGACAGATTAAAACAGCATCCAGGAAACCAGACAGACCAGAAACGATAATAAGACGAGAAGATATCTTTAAAACCCCATCTGGAAGAGATGAACCAATCAGAACAGTGATGACAACGGGAGTGGCTGGCATCGGGAAAACAGTCTTAACACAGAAGTTCACTCTGGACTGGGCTGAAGGCAAAGCCAACCAGGACATCCAGTTCATATTCCCATTCACCTTCAGAGAGCTGAATGTGCTGAAAGAGGAAAAGTTCAGCTTGGTGGAACTTGTTGATTACTTCTTTAGTGAAACCAAAAGTGCAGGACTCTGCCGGTTTGAAGAGGTCGTGTTCATCTTTGACGGTCTGGATGAGTGTCGACTTCCTCTGAACTTCCTCAACACTGAGATCCTGACTGATGTTAGAGAGTCCACCTCAGTGGACGTGCTGCTGACAAACCTCATCAGGGGGAAACTGCTTCCCTCTGCTCGCTTCTGGATAACCACACGACCTGCAGCAGCCAATCAGATCCCTCCTGAGTGTGTTGACATGGTGACAGAGGTCAGAGGGTTCACTGACCCCCAGAAGGAGGAATACTTCAGGAAGAGATTCAGAGATGAGGAGCAGGCGAAGAGAATCATCTCCCACATTGAGGCATCACGAAGCCTCCACATCATGTGCCACATCCCAGTCTTCTGCTGGATCAATGCTACGGTTCTGGAGGACGTGTTGAAGACCAGAGAGGGAGGAGAGCTTCCCAAGACCTTGACTGAGATGTACATCCACTTCCTGGTGGTTCAGTCCAAAGTGAAGAACATAAAGTATGATGGAGGAGCTGAGACAGATCCACACTGGAGTCCAGAGACCAGGAAAATGATTGAGTCTCTGGGAAAACTGGCTTTTGAGCAGCTGCAGAAAGGCAACCTGATCTTCTATGAATCAGACCTGAGAGAGTGTGGCATCGATATCAGAGAAGCCTCAGTGTGCTCAGGAGTGTTCACACAGATCTTTAAAGAGGAGAGAGGACTGTACCAGGACAAGGTGTTCTGCTTCGTCCATTTGAGTGTTCAGGAGTTTCTGGCTGCTCTTCATGTCCATCTGACTTTCATCAACTCTGGAGTCAACCTTCTGGCAGACGGACAAACAACATCCTGGCGGTCTGAAGTGTTCAAGGACAAATCACCACATTTCTACCAGAGTGCTGTGGACAAGGCCTTACAGAGTCCAAATGGACACCTCGACTTGTTCCTCCGCTTCCTCCTGGGTCTTTCACTGCAGACCAGTCAGGTTCTCCTACGAGGTCTGCTGACACAGACAGGAAGTAGCTCACTGAGCAATCAGAAAACAGTGGAGTACATCAAGATGAAGATCAGTGAGAATCTGTCTGCAGAGAGAAGCATCAATCTGTTCCACTGTCTTAATGAACTGAATGATCGTTCTCTAGTGGAGCAGATCCAACAGTCCCTGAGTTCAGGAAGTCTCTCCACAGATAAACTGTCTCCTGCTCAGTGGTCAGCTCTGGTCTTCATCTTACTGTCATCAGAAGACGATCTGGAAGTGTTTGACCTGAAGAAATACTCTGCTTCAGAGGAGGCTCTTCTGAGGCTGCTGCCAGTGGTCAAAGCCTCCAACAAAGCTCTGTACGTGCACACAACACTCCATATTAAATAAACATTGTTTGTAATTCTTTTCTAATGTATTGCTGATTGTTCTTTAGACTGAGTGGCTGTAACCTGTCAGAGAGAAGCTGTGAAGCTCTGTCCTTAGTTCTCAGCTCCCAGTCCTCTAGTCTGAGAAAGCTGGACCTGAGTAACAACAGCCTGCAGGATTCAGGAGTGGAGCAACTGTCAGCTGGACTAAAGAGTCCACACTGCAGACTGGAAACTCTCAGGTTATTCTACCTTCATTAAAAGAATTCTAAGTTCATTAATAATAAACTGACTGTTTGAATATCATTTTTAGGTTAAGTAGCTGTAACCTGTCAGAGAGAAACTGTGAAGCTTTGTCCTCATTCCTCATCTCCCAGTCCTCTAGTCTGAGAGAGCTGGACCTGAGTAGCAACAACCTGCAGGTGTTTGACCTGAAGAAATACTCTGCTTCAGAGGAAGCTCTTCTGAGGCTGTTCCCAGTGATCAAAGACTTCAACAAAGCTCTGTACGTGTACACACAACTATCCAGATTGTTTTTATTAATTCAGAAGAATTACTTTTGTTTGTAATTGTATGGCTGATTCATCTTCAGACTGAGTGGCTGTAACCTGTCAGAGAGAAGCTGTGAAGCTCTGTCCTCAGTTCTCAGCTCCCAGTCCTCTAGTCTGAGAGAGCTGGACCTGAGTAACAACAACCTGCAGGATTCAGGAGTGAAGCAGCTGTCGGCTGGACTGAAGAATCCACACTGCACACTGGAAACTCTCAGGTTAGAGTTCAGTTATTTGAGAACCATGACCGTTTAAGCTATTATTTTCTTATTAACTGGACTGACTACAGCCCAACCTTTCAGAGAGAAGATGTGAAGTTGTGTCCTCAGTTTTCAGCTCCCAATCCTCTAGTGACTCAGAAGCGTGTCAACAGTGTATTGTCGTGGTTCACGATATTTTGCTAGACATCTTTGATTCAATACAAGACAAAATTAGCAGTGCTCAATATTGTTCATTTATTTTTATATTAGAAACACTAACTGAATGACTGCAAGAAAAAACCTTTCATAGTAAGACACATAACCCCACCCCCAGTTTAAAAGGTGAACAACATAATCAACATGACCCCTTAAGTTGTACGTATGGCTGATTCTGTTTTATTAATGGCCCTGGGCGCAGGACTCATTTCCAATCTGACAGTAAGTCATTGGTAAATGTAGAAATGCTTAGCTGTTTGCACTGTCAATGAGAAGAACAACAAACAAGTGCAAATTCACTGACTGGCGAGGTTCTGCAACAGAGCAAAATAACAATCACAATCACTGTTCATTCTCACAGAATCAAAAACTATGCTTTACTCTGAGGTTACATCTCTCACCTTAAATCTGATGTTTCCCTTATTAAAACAACAAAGGTTTGTAGTTGTTTTCTTATGTTTGGCTGATTCCTCTTCAGGCTGAGTGGCTGTAACCTGTCAGAGAGAAGCTGTGAAGCTCTGTCCTCAGTTCTCAGCTCCCAGTCCTCTAGTCTGAGAGAGCTGGACCAGAGTAACAACAACCTGCAGGATTCAGGAGTGGAGCAGCTGTCGGCTGGACTGAAGAGTCCACACTGCAAACTGGAAACTCTCGGGTTAGTGTTCAGTTATTATGAGATGTTAATTTCTTTTTATGTTAATTATTTAGTGGACTGAATAAACAAGATTAAAAGAGGGAATGAGGTTTAGAAGTCCTCTAGTCTGAGATTGTTGACCCAGGAGCTTTTCAACATTGTAATGTCTTGGTTCACAGCACATAAACTTAACTTGGATAAACAGTTAGGTCCAAATGTATTTGGACAATGATAACGTTTAGTTATTTTGTCTCTGTATGTAAGGCTAATTCTGTTTAATTAGTGGAACTGGGCACACATAAAGGAGACTCATTTCCAATCTAACAGTTAGTCATAAGAAAATGTAGAAATGATCTATTTACACTCTTAATGAGAAGAACTACAAACAAGTGCAACTTCACTGACTGAGGTTCTACAACAGAGCACAATAACAATCAGTCAGTCTCACCGAATCACAAACAATGATTTACTCTGAGGTTGCATCTCTCACCTTAAATCTGATGTCTCCCTTATTAAAACAACCACTGTTTGGAATTGTTTTCTTATATATTGCTGATTCCTCTTCAGGCTGAGTGGCTGTAACCTGTCAGAGAGAAGCTGTGAAGCTCTGTCTTCAGTTCTCAGCTCCCAGTCCTCTAGTCTAAGAGAGCTGGACCTGAGTAACAACAACCTGCAGGATTCAGGAGTGAAGCAACTGTGGGCGGGACTGAAGAGTCCACACTGCAGACTGGAAACTCTCAAGTTAGTGTTCAGTTATTCTGAGATGTTTTTTTCTTTGTATGTTAATTATTTAGTGGACTGAATAAACAGGATTAAAAGAGTGAATGAGGTTTAGAAGTCCTCTAGTCTGAGAGAGCTGACTCAGGAGCTTGTCAACATTGTGATGTCTTGATTGACGGCACATTAACTTGACTTGGGTATAACGTTAGGTCCAAATGTACTTGACAATGACAACATTTTGTTATTTTGGCCCTTGATTTAAAATCAAACAATGATTATGTGTTTACAGTGCTGACTCTCAGCCTCAACATGAGAGTATTCACAGCTATGTTGAATGACTTATGCAGGAATTATGGTTTCTTTGTGTCTGCACGTATGAGTCAGGCAGAGGTGGAAAGAGTACTAGAATATTATACTCAAGTGCAAGTACAAATTTAGTGAAATTCAAATTAAAAAGTAGGTCTGTATAAATGTACTCTGAGTAAACGTTACTGTGATGCATTTTTAAAGGTAGACAACATTGTCAACATGACCCCTTAAGTTGTACATATGGCTAATTCTGTTTTATTAATAGAGCTGGGTGCACATAAAGGAGACTAATTTCAACTCTGACAGATAGTCATAAGTAAACTTACTGTCAATGAGAAGAACTACAAACAAGTGCAACTTTATTGACTGGCGAGGTTCTACAGCAGAGCAAAATAACAATCAGTCATTCTCACAGAATCACAAACAATGATTTACTCTAAGGTTACATCTCTCACCTTAAATCTTATATCTCTCTTATTAAAACAACCATTGTTTGTAATTGTTTTCTCATGTATGGCTGATTCTTCTGCAGACTGAGTGGCTGTAAGCTGTCAGAGAGAAGCTGTGAAGCTATGTCCTCAGTTCTCAGCTCCCAGTCCTCTAGTCTGAGAGAGTTGGACCTGAGTAACAGCAACCTGCAGGATTCAGTAGGGAAGAAGCTGTCCGCTGGACTGAAGAGTCCACACTGCAGACTGGAAACTCTCAGGTTAGGTTTCAGTTATTCTTAGATGTTATTGTCTTTGTATGCTAATTATGTAGTGGACTTAAAAGAGTGAATGATGTCTAGAAGTCCTCTAGTCTGAGAGTGCCTGTCAACATTGTAATGTCTTGGTTCACAGCACATAAACTTGACTTGGATATACAGTTAGGTCTAAATGTATTTGGACAACAACAAAATGTTTTTATTTTGGCTCTGGATTTGAAATCAAACAATGATTACGGGTTTACAGTGCTGACTCTCAGCTTCTACATGAGAGTATTCACAGCTATGTTGAGTGGACTATGCGGGAATTATGGTTGGACCCCATATTTAAGGGGACAAGTATTTGGACAAGAGGCTGCATCTGTTTCTTTGTGTCTGCATGTATGAGTCAGGCATAGGTGGAAAGAGTACTAGAATATTATACTCAAGGAAAAGTACTGTTACTTTAAAGACATTTTTCTCAAGTTAAAATAGATTTGTACAAAATTAGTTAAATTCAAAATAAAAAGCAGGTCAGTATAAATGTACTTTGAGTAGGGCTTCACAATATGAGTAAAATATGTGATATGGGATAACGTTGAAAATTGAGATAAAGATATTACTTGTGATAAATTAACAGATATTAAAGTGTTTCTTACTTATGCCTTTCTGCTGATTACAGTGTTCTTCTAAAATACAACAAATGACGTGTTGAAATTTTAACAAATGAAAGGAAATAATTTCCAATATTCTTCTATGGAACAAATTTAACATTGAATTCAATAAAAATTGGAACCGCTAAAAAGTGAATGAGTTACATTTTAAAGGGCCGTTTTCTACTGCTTTTCTCTTTCTGCTAAAACAAAACAGAGTGACTTGTGCGATATGTCGCAGCCTTTTGCGATTTGTATATTCCGCCAGTTGATAATGAGATGACGGTAAAAATATATTGTGCAGCCCTAACTCTCAGTAAAAGCTCCAGATTGGCAGATGCTCCGGGCCCACTCGCAACTTCTACACTCGGTAAGATTGATTTTGTTTGTGTTGATATTGTGTCAGGGAAGGTAGTGTGTTCGCCTCCCTCTCCTGTATACAATTTTTAATTTCAATATGGCTGGGTGACGTTAATGACCTTATCTGATTCTGTCACCTCAATTACTAACGTAAGCGTGTTCACTCTGTGTAAATAATTACTGTAATTGTAATCATTAGTTTCACATATTGTGTAGTCAAAGGGCGTGTCCTCACTCCCCTCTTACTGTACCATTGTACGTTGGCCCGCAGGAAGTGGAGTGCTCTCACTCAGGCTAAGTGGGTCGCTGTCATGGGTGTTGTGGATATTGACAGCTGTTGTGCAAGTGAATAAAGTATTCTTGCTTCCCTCTCACAGCATGTACTGTGTATTGTTTTACTTTGCTAGTTAAAGTTACAGGTTAAAAATGGCAATATGGGTGTTTTTTCGTTTAGTCATTGCAGTGTGTGTGGAGTTTCTTCAGCAATAATGATGGACACTCACAGTTGTAGTGTTTGTATGACTCCTTTTCAACCCGAAGACAGCCACGACTTCTGTCCCCCTTGTCTTGGGGTTGAACATCTAATGGAGGCCTCTCAGAGGACCCCTGCTTGAACTGCAGTTACTTGCTCCGCACAGTGAGGGCTGCTAGGCTGGCTGAGGTGGAACTCCTGGGGGGTCATTCTGACTTGTCTTCATCAGAGCAGTTGACCCCAGCCCAACTTACCCTATTCAAGAAGGCACTCCTTGCAGGAAGAAAGCTAAGTCTAGCGGGCTTTCTGGCTAGGTAGACTTGCTGACCGCTGAGTTGGACCAGATGAAGTCTTTCTTTCTGGCCATCCATTCCGGTGCTGGTACGGTGGATGCTGCTCAACCCAATCCACCTGCTCTTGAGCTTGTGGCTGAGGAAGATATGGTTTCCATGGCGGCTTCAGCCACTCTCTTTAATTATTATGCTGAAGAGGGGCCCTCCATTGCTTCAGGGCTTGGCTCTCATTCCTCAGCGTACTGCTCATTAAATGGAGCCGATGCCAGCTCCATGGGCTCCATCATTCATCATGCGGTGCTGGCTCGCTTGCAGCTTGATGTTAGGCACCCCGAACCGTTGCAGGCTAGTGCTTTCATCAGTCGCACTCCAGCCCCAGCCACCTTTACAGTTCCTCCCTCTGACAAATACTTAAAGGAGCTACATGCGTGCAGAGAGATACTAAATCTCTCTCCCATCCTACTTATTTTGTATGTTGTTTTGTATGTTTGTGTTTCCTGTTTTATTTTGGTAGTCAGGAAGTAAAACAAGACAACATAGAAAACCAGTTTGTTTGTTTTCCCTCCCTTGTTATTGTCTAATGTGTTTCACCTGTTCCCCAACCCTAATGATTCCTGTCCCTTGTTTGCTCATTACCTTGTGTATTTAGTCTCTGTGCTGCCTTTTCTGTTGTGGGATCATTGTTTCTGTGTGTCAGTTTTCAGTTGTGTTCTATCTTTTTGTCCTTGGATTTATTCTTCTCAAGTTCCATGTGGTCTTGTTTTCGGAGACCCTGCTTTCCTGTTTTTTATTACTTTTGTTTGTAAGTGTTCGCCTGCCTACCTCTGGACATTTTTTGTTGTATCGTTTTTGTTTTCATTAAATCATCAAGCTCACCATTTCTTTTGCCATCTCTGCATTTTTGTCCAACTACTCTCTGAGCCTTAACAGAATGATCCCAACCCTCATTGACCGAGCTGAGATGTCCGATAAACTTTATCGGACATCTGTGACCCAGGTAGGAACAGAGTCCCTTAACTCAGTTAAAGGACTCTGTTCCTACCTGGGCAATTAGTTTCATTTACTCTCCAGTTCCTCCACCTTCTAATGAATTGTGTTTTTCCAAGACTGTGAGCTCCACTACCAGCTCCTCCTCAGATTCCCAGCCTACCTCTGTACCAGCTAGTACCCCCCCAGCCTGCCTGAAGTCAGAATGCTAGCAGACCTAGCATTCTGACTTCAGGTTTTTTGTCCGTCACCTGGCCTGCGTCCTTGTCTGTTCCTCCAGAACTTTTTTTAGACTGCCCCACTGCTACCTGGTCACGTAAACCCCAGATCACCAGCATTCCTTTGAGGGTACTCAAATATATGGATTTATTTCCTGGGACTCATGGAGGCCGTAGACGGAGGAAGGGTCACCATGGCTCCCAATGCCATGCCCTTTATCATCCTCTCTTCAGCCCAGAGACCATCCTGTCCAGCGGACTAGAGCCTGTGCTGTTCAGCAGCTCTGAGCCCATGCTGTTCAATGGCTTCAGACCTCCCAGAGTCTCTGTTGACCGACCTTCCAGTCTCCATCCTCCCAGAGCCTACATCGACCGACGTCCCAGAGTCTACTTTGACCGACCACCCAGAGTCTACGTCAAGCACTCTCCCAGAGTGTTCGCTTACGGGCGACCCAATGACTTTGCTGAGTTTTGGCACCCAGTGACTTTACTGGGTTTCGGCACCGCTGTGACTTTGCCGGTGTCCCGCTCCTCTAAATGAATAATGAAAATACTCTAAATGCCTGAATTGTATATTCTGTATGTGACATTTCAGATCCCTGACACTACAGGTGGTTATTTAAAATTCTCTGTGGTCTATATATAATGTGGTATGCCCCCCATTATTTTCATTTTAAGGGGGGATAGGTCTGAGTCTTTATTGGTTAAATCTGATATCTCCTTTATTAAAACAACCATTGTTTGTAATTGTTTTCTTATGTTTTGCTGTTCCTCTTCAGGCTGAGTGGCTGTAACCTGTCAGAGAGAAGCTGTGAAGCTCTGTCCTCAGTTCTCAGCTCCCAGTCCTCTAGTCTGAGAGAGCTGGACCTGAGTAACAACAACCTGCAGGATTCAGGAGTGAAACAGCTGTCGGCTGGATTGAAGAGTCCACACTGCACACTGGAAACTCTCAGGTTGGTGTACTGCTGATTGTGTTTGTAAAATGATGACCCTCTGAACTCTTATTTACTTCATATTATTTATTATCTCATCCTTTTTGGTTGAGTGTCTGTAAGCTGTCAAAGAGAAGCTGTGAAGCTTAGTCCTTTAGTCTTGAGAGACTCAGGATGTGTTCAGGTTTTTCAATATGGCAAGCTGTTTTATCATTTAATAGCTGGCTGGATATATATAAAAGATATCTATAATTAAATTATTCCTAGTCCAAAAAACAGTTCAGATAATCACAACATAATTCTTCCTGTGCACGTTTTCTTTTATGTTCCTAAAGTATACAGGTAGGATGAGCTGGCTATCAACGTTCACATCATCAGTGTTCATTAGAGATAGAAGTGGATGTTGACAACAGCGGCTCTCCCATTGCTTCTCTGTCACTAACTGATGAACGCTGGTTCATAATTAATGGAGGATCTGACTGAAGGTGTATGAAGTAGATTCTGACTTTGTTTCTTCCTGCAGGACGGACCATGGTGGACTGCAGTGGTTGAGACCTGGTCTGAGGAAGTGTGAGAGTCAATCAATTTAAAATCCACAAACACAACAAACTGAACAAAGTGTTCCAACAGAAATAATCAATATATTTTATTTACAGTCTAGCCAACAGAAAGTTAACTTAGTTTCTTTTGACTGATATTAGAGAATAGCGTTGTTGCCTTGTGCTGCTTGTAAACTCGTACTTCTGACATAAGTTAAAGTAAATCAGTTTTTAAAAACCTATATTAAACAAGCCATAAACACAACATGACATAGTTGATATCATAAAGATGTAAAGTGAGTTAAGGTGGATTTACCTTCCAGTTCCTCCCTGAATGGAGACCTGGGACCAGATGTACGGCACATACGCACAAATACCACAAATACTTTCACACATGAATTGGTATTTCTATAAACCGAAGTTGTGCATGTCACACTGACTTCAGACCAGCGTACCATGGCTTTAGAGCCAGCTGCAGGTGATCAGGTGGAAATGGACAACAGGCTGAGATACAGAATCTTAATAATAAAACATTGTGTTTTCAGTCTACACAGCTATAAATCTGTAACTCACCCAGATGTATTTATAAACTAAATCAATTGTTGTAATTGTACATGAATTGTTGAAGTTAAAGTTTGTTGAACATCATTCACAGATGAATATGAAATTAAATTTAAATGATTTTCTTTTGGTAACTGTCAGTAAAGTTGTTAATAAATCATCAGATGATAACCTGCAGCTGTATTGTGTCTTGTTCTCTCCATCAGATGTCTGTGAACTGGAACCGGACACAAACACAGTAAACAGATACCTCAAACTGTCGGACAACAACAGGGAGGTGACAAATGTGGGAGAGAATCAGTCATATCCTGATCATCCAGAGAGGTTTGACTTCTGGTCTCAGCTGCTGTGTAGAGATGGTCTGACTGGTCGCTGTTACTGGGAGGTCGAGAGGAGAGGAGAGGTTTATATATCAGTGAGTTACAGAGGAATCGGCAGAAGAGGAGACAGGGATGACTGTGGGTTAGGATGGAATGATCAGTCCTGGAGTCTGAGCTGCTCTGATGGTCGTGGTTACTCCGTCTGGCACAATAACATAAGAACAGACCTCCCATCCTCCTCTGTCTCTAACAGAGTAGCAGTGTATGTGGACTGTCCTGCTGGCTCTCTGTCCTTCTACAGAGTCTCCTCTGACTCACTGATCCACCTCCACACCTTCAACACCACATTCACTCAGCCTCTCTATCCTGGGTTTGTGCTCTGGTCACCTGGTTCCTCAGTGTCTCTGTGTCCTCTGTAGGACTGAGGGTCTCTCCTGTGGACAGAAACCCTGACTGAAGATCAGCTGCTGAAATCAAAGTCTTTCAACATCATACACACTCTGCACTGTGAAGCAGATCTGTCTCAGACTCCAACACTAAACGTTCTTTTGTCTGATTTCATGTGTTTGATTATTAACATTTAAAAATTTGAACTAGAAACACTTCTTGATTCCAAGTCAGAACAACAGAGGCTCTGAGGCTGAGACTAAAATGTTAAATTTAAAGTCAGAAACTGAGCTTTATTGTTTTGATATAATTGTTCCTGAACGAAACGCCTCTAAATGTCAAACATGAGTTTCAGGATCAAATTCAGGAACTGTGAAAACATAAGTACAGGTTGTAAAGAGTTGGTTTGATTTGACCTTTATACAAAATAAATCTTTTGTTTTCTACCTGACTGTTTTTTTCTGTTCAGCGGCCAAAGTCAACACACAGTGACTGTTCCTGGGTGCAGACCACCGTAGGCTTGCGGCCTTTTTAGTGGCTTTCATAGTGACATAATAAAAATAAATTTGACTTATATATATATAAGTGTCTTACATGAAACCCAAGGACTCTTTACAGAATTACTGGGGCTAAGCGAGATTGTAGGCAGTGGAAAACACATTGTGTTTGTGGAGTTTTTTAAATAAGCCGAAACAAAGTGACGTGAGTGAAATCAGTCCGACACAATGCTCCGCTAGGACGCAAGCTTTTAGCGGTCGTTGTTGTTACCTTTAGCCATAAAAGTGACTGTCAGCCAGGTAAATAGTTCGGGCAAGAGCATGGGCTTATATTACCAATAACATAGCAACATCTAGCAACTGCCTGGAGACTAAAATATTACTTAACATTGTATGTACATTATACACCTCTATTATATACAGACGGGTAATATACAGTAATATATACGTATATATATACACAGATATACTGATGAGTAAGGTGCAGATGAATAAGAAATGGCAGTTTGAGTGTGTGATTTGTCTAGCTGTGACTGTGTGATGTTGAAACATCAGTTAAAACTCTCAGACAACTTTCACTGAGCAGGACTTCCAGTCATTCTCTGGATACTGACCCTTAACCCCAACCCGGATTATAAACTGAACCTTAAACCATCCCCTGAATGGCATGTTTAACATTTTACGTTGTGGAGACTTGTCCTGAAAAAGCATGCAGGTCCCCACAATGTAGCCCTCGCCAGAACAAAAGGACTCAAGAAAATATACACGTGCAATATTATTTATTTATTTACTTAAGTGCAATATATAACATAGTCATACAAATACATACATATTTTGTTACCCTGTGTTTTTATAGGAGCCATGCTAGTAATTCCATGCATGCTATAAATGTCTGTGTTTTGCTGAATAACAATAAAAGCAATCGTGAATCTTGAATCTTGACATGTTCACCTAATTAAACAGTTCACGTTGTGGGGACATGTCCCCCAAAAGGATGAGAGACCCCACAATGTAGCCGTCCCAAGAACCAAAACACATGCTCACCACATAACCGCAGGAGACTTTAATAATGCCTAATAACTTGAAGACTGTACTCCCAACATTTTATCAACCTGTCAAGTCAACCTGCTTGCTTTGTATCTTGTATGTTGTTGTACTTGCTTGTTGTTTGTCAGTTTTTGTCGCCACCTGTCTTTGTATCACATTGCACTTTTCTGCTTTTTTTGTTAGACTCTGCACAATGACAATGAAGTTGAATCTAATTTAATTCATGAAGTTGTTGATTCATCCATTGTTGATAATAAGACCGGGGGGGAGGGGGGGGAGATCAGGGCGGGAGTGCAGAGAAAGCTCTGCGTGAGTGGTAACGTTAAATACAAGTACTCCACTCTAGATGTAGCTGTTTGACAAAAAACATAAATTGCATGTATGACTTTAAAGATGTTAGATGTAAAAGTCTTTGCCCCCCCCCGGCTGCTGCTGCTGCCTGGTCTTGTCCACTTTACAGGAGAGGTGCCGTTCAAATCCAACGACAACAACAATTTTATCCTCCTCGGTAATCACAATTTGTAAATATTTGATTGTGTTTTTTACGGGATGCTGCAAATTTGTGTCTCTGAAAGATCTTTTTAGGCGAGATTTTCACATTCCTTTAAATTAGTATTTAAGCCAGATCCTTCAGAAAATGTATTGATGTCAGATAAAGTGTGAGAAACTTATGTTTGTTAATTAAAAATGAAGTGGTATTGTCCACCAGTTGTGAGGTTTTAATTTGTCTGCCATGACAATCAGTAGCTTTTTATTTTTTTAGCTGTATTATCAAATTTAATTGTTTTGCATCTTTATTCATATTATCAGAAATTACAAAACAACTTGCAACTCATCATCAAAAAATGGAAGCGTTACATGACTGATGCTGTAGTTTGACCTGCAGGGAGCAATGTGGAATTACATTTCAAAAACATCTCCTGGACCAAGGAAATGAAGTGAAATATTTCATTTACATGTTTTTTGTCTTTGCATTTTTTTCCATTAAGAGTCAGTTTGAAAACAATTTAAATGATTGACAGTCAGAATCAAATCGACCTCTACTTCCCCACAAAAACAACTATGTTTGAGTGTTATTATTAGCAGCACGTAATCCATTTTCTCATTGCTACACCTTGTGTTTACCTTGGCCTAATATATATTTTTATCTGAAAACTTATCATTTTCACTTTCATCTTTACTCTTTTCTCACATTTACTCCTTCTTTGCCTTAACAAAAAACAACCTGGGGGCATCATCACACAGCTTTATGTCTTGAGGCACTTTGCAAACCTCCAGCCTGATCAGGGTGTAGCCGCTCTCCTTCAAACTAGCACAGACCTGGGCCTCATTCACTGGGACCGCAGGGATCTTTACCCCAGGCCCCGCCATATAGTAACTCATTCCCAGAGTTCCGATGAGCAGGAGGTGGCCACCGGGCCGCAGGAGCCTCCCAATGTGGCCCAGGGCCCTGGTGAAGGCAGCCAGGTCAGGGCTGGCACTCTCCAGACAGTAGCAGGACACAAGACAGTCGGCCCCGGCTGAAGGAAGGACGTCCAGGGCCAGAGGCTGAGGTGAGTGCACGTCAATGTGGACAATGTCCATGATGACCTGACGTAGCCTGGCAGCCTTCTCTGTCCATGCCGAGGACCTGTTAGAGACAAGGAATCACCAAATTAGATAAAAACAGCTATTGTAAATGCACACATAATCTCTCTGCACTAGTTATGTAATTCATACTGTGTGTTGACTCAGAAGCACTCTGCATTGCATGATATGGATGTAGGTGCCTGTTATATGGGCATAGCTCTAGGGATGACACTGAAGGTCTGTTGGTCACTCAGTCCACCACTTTGGTATTGATTGAAATATCTTAGCAAGCTTTGCCATGGGATTTTGCAACACTAGGTCAGAAATCTAAACGTGTCCATAACTTACTGGTTTATGACCAAATACTTACAAAACTAATGTCATCAGCCTCAGCTGCACTTTTATTAGTTCAAGGATGACTCATGACTTTAAGAAGATGACCAACTCATTTTTTAAAATTACATTACGAATATGAACCATTTCGTGATGACGATAGTTAAACAATGGGTCATTCGTAGTGAGTGATAACTGAGTTATAGGGATCTGATCGTACGGTCGTCCCTCCAGCTTGCAGACGTGCTGCAGGAATGGTGTCCAGTCCATGCTGCAGCTCCCCTCGTCCTGGAGCCAGTTCCTCAGCTCCTGTCTGTTGACCTCCAGGAAATCTGTGAGGAGCACCTTGTTGAAAACCTCACAGCCACTCAGCACCTGGTACAAGGTGGGACCCGAACCTACGTCCACCAGCAGCTCACCACCCACATCGCCTGGAAAAGTAAGAGATAAGAGAAGTATGACTCTGAGAAAGAGCTAATTGTTCTTTACCAAAATGCCTTGATTAATATGCAGCTTCTATTCAGATATCTCAACAGAGTTATTGTCATTTACTTATTATATATTCCAAAAGGTAAAGTATATGAAAATAATTTTAAGGAAGAGAAAGAACATGCAAATGTTTTATGTGAAAAGTTCAAAAGGTATCTGGTACTTTGTCCTTTATTATACTTCATCCCCTTAATTCAACAATTTCATTAAAGTTAAAATAATAAAGTCCTTTACACTGCTACACCCAGTGTAACATACTGTATTCTGGGATCACCTGTGAGATTATATCAAATTTCTGAATGAAGAACTTAAACCCAGATCACATTTTGGATGGCACCAAATTCAAAATAAATACATTTAGTTGACATTTGATACAGTTGATTCAGCCTAACATGTTTGGTATGTTCGTAAATCTGGAGTTCTAGAAATCAAAGATCTTTGGGTTTCAACAGTGTAGAGGACCCAACTTAAATCTATATCAATAAAGGTATATTCACCAACTTTTGCATGTTTTCAGAAAAAAGAGTGAGAATAACGGAGAAGAAACAAAGTGTTTGTCTCTAAAAATGCCCAATATCTGAAACATATGCCTCTGACAGAAATCAGTGATTTATGATTATCACCATAATCATGCAATATGTGCAACTCAATTCAAAAGCTTTTTTAACATAAACTGATTTTGGAATGAAGTTTACATGACCCATGACCCCGTCTCCGTACCTTCAGTGAAAGCTCTATGTAGGCATGCCAGTTTCCAAGGTTCAAGGCCGTCCTTTCTTTCAAAATCAACTATTGCTGGACTGTAGTTATTCAGCAGATACGCTACAGGATCAAATCCCTGGTAACAGGCTGCCATGTCCGCCACTCCATTCTCTGCTCCCTTTTCTTCCATCCTCATGTTGTCTTCGTCACCTGTTTAGTAGTTAGCCTTCAGGTGCACTGTCAACTGCCTTATATACCTGTGTATATCTGGGTGTGTCTTGGTCTTCCCTGAAGCCTCCTCCCAGCTGGACGTGCCTCCACCTAGTCCTGGGTCTTAGCCCGAGGCCTCCTCCCAGCTAAACGTGCCTGGACCACCTCCCTACGGACCCCCCCAGGAGGCATCCTCACCTGATGCCCGAACCACCTCAACTGGCTCCTTTTGACGTGAAGGAGCAGCGGCTCTACTCCGAGCTCCTGAGCTTCATGGGCAGATATAGCTATTCTGTTTTTGGGCCAGTGTTCCAGTCCAATGATGTAGCATTTGTTCTGTTTATGTTCCCTGCCCTGAGACACTAATACATCAGATCAGGGGGGCTAATTCCAACACTAGACCTACAAATGGACTCTTCACATGGCTTTCAGGTCTTTCACCCACCTCTCAGATCTCCACAGTCATTCTAAAGGGCCTTTTACACGTAAACAAAGTTTCTAATGATGCCAGGCAATAATTGATGATTACAAAGTAAGAGGTTGTCATACAGTGCGCAGAGAGAAGCTGCATGTTAACTATCAATACAATTCAAATATGAATGGATTCACAAAGACCAGAAAGAAGATAGAATAGAATAAATGCCTTTTATTGTCACTATACACATGTACAACGAGATTAATAGCAACTCCTTTTCCAGAGCCAACATGTACATGTATGTAAAAGAAATGTAACTACATGGAATAAAATAAGTGGTGGAGAGGGTTAAGGTGCACAGTTCTGAGATGCTATACATATATACAAAATAAAAAGGTAAATGTGGTTTAATATACAGTATGATATTCAGTGTGGAGTAATGAAATTGCACAGTATTATCAATATTATCAAAATTGAGATTTCACATGAACAGTGGTTGAAATTACACAGGCTACTGAAGACCACCCTAATTCATCCATTCAAACAGGCCCAACAACACCCCCCAAGCATCAATCCTTAACCATTTGGCCAGCAGCTGTTCACAGTGTACTGAACACAGTGTTCTCACTTGAGGCCTTCTGGAGAAGGAACACTTAGGTTTTTAGTTTGTGATCTCCCTACATGTTGTGTACTTTACTCTACAGACAGAAGTGTATTAAGAGGGGCTCCTGGAATTGCCTCCAGCCTGAACATAAAGAACTTTGCAATTAAAATGTGTAAAGGTGAAGTGAAAACCATGCAGCTGTTACGTGCATCTGTTCTGAATAAAACCAAAGGATGCAGCCAATGGCCAGGTATGACTTTCCTCAAGATGCAAAGGCGTTATACTGTCAGCTATTTAATCAATTAATAGATAATCTCTCTCAAGGGTTAAAGACGACACAAGGGTTAACAAGCAGCCAGTCTCTCCACTGCTGGCTGTTCCAATTTAACAAGCTGTTCACAATCTCAATTTTGACTTAGTTCAAGATATAATTGATATCAGGGATATACAATTATGAGATCTCCTCTGTTTATCCCACTTCTCAAGTATTGCTCAACTGGTTTTCTCAATTCAACCTCCTTTGTCTTACTGGTGTCTTGTCTCTTTTTAGCTTATGTCTTGCTCCTAAGGGTCCCTTAGGAGAAGTAACTCAGAAACAAATGATCACAGAATGATATGAATTTGAGAAGCTCAAATTGTTCTCAAGAGACGAGATTGAACAACAGATGAGAAACACAGCTTTCCTATGGGCAGCCAGAGAGGACATTATTTCCTTAGCCTCTTGCCCTAGTACATGTTACCAGTGATGAATAAGGATCATAAAAATATTCCTTACACTAATAGACAAATAAAAGTCATGCCTCAGTGCATTGCCTCAGTGCATGCATACACAATATATGCCCACATAGACACCAGACAAGACCACTGTAACAACAAAAAATAAATATAGGAAACAATAAATACATTTAAATGAAACAAATGGAGGAAGCTGCGCTAGAAATGTGAAACACACAGCTCTTGTATTGTGTAGGAAGAGGGGGCTGAGTCTGTAGTTCATCACTGAAGGTCATTTATACATTGAAGATGATTTTGCCATTTAGAGTAGTGCCAATCTAACCTGTCCAGCAGGGAGAAGGATACTCGTCCGTATGCAGCAACTGTAGTCAGGGTCTGAGATTGATGGAGGATGAACTGACTTCCACTGTTGGACTGCTACACAGTTTCTTAGGAAAAACCAAAATGAATTAAACTGCCTTGTTTTCTTTTTGCAATCGCTATACAATGCTAACTGCAGACTGGATTTCAAGGACTTTGCGCACTGATTAATGGTCACCAACGTTTATATTGTTTCTACAAATCTTCGCCATCCTCTACCTGCTACACCGGGTCCACTCCCATCTGGATAAGGGGAACGGCACAGTGAGGGTCCTCTTCTTGGACTTCTCCAGTGCCTTCAATACCATCCGGCCCCCCATACTCCAGGACAAATTGATCAGGATGGGAGTGGACCCCTATCTGGTAGACTGGATTAGAGACTACCTCACCGACAGGCCACAGTACGTCAAGCTAAAGGACATCATGTCTGACACTGTGGTCAGCAGCACCGGAGCCCCCCAAGGCACAGTGCTGGCCCCTCTTCTCTTCACCCTGTACACCTCGGACTTCTGTTACAACTCGGAGCTGTGTTACATACAGAAGTACGCAGATGACACAGCCATCGTTGGGTGTATCAGGGGTGACAGGGAGGAGGAGTATCGGAGTCTGGTGGGGGACTTTGCTTTCTGGTGTCGCACCAACTGCCTACAGCTCAACACCTCTAGGACGAAGGAGCTGGTCGTTGACTTTGGGAGGTCCAGACCAAGACCGCGACCGGTCCTGCTAGAGGGAGTTGAGGTGGAGGCAGTTGAATCATACAAATACCCCGGGCTGTGGCTGGACAGCAAACTGGACTGGACAACACACACCAGCCACCTGTACAGGAAGACACAGAGCAGGCTGGACTTCCTGAGGAGACTGTGGTCCTTCAACATCTGCAGCAAACTGCTGATGATGTTTTACCAGTCTGTGGTCACCAGTGTCCTCTTCTACACTGTGGTGTGCTGGGGGGGCAGCATATCCAAGAAGGACACCCACAGGCTGGATAAACTGATCAGGCGGGCCGGCTCTGTGGTCGGCATCAAGCTGGACTCACTGGTGACGGTGGCAGAGACGAGGACATTGGACAAACTGCTGGACATTACTGAAAATGCCATCTTCAAAGATGGACGCCACTCTGTTGATCAAAGGTGAATTAAATGTAAAATTTCAGTTTATTCAAGTTATTCATTTTGCAATTACTGTACACCTGTCTACTACAAACATAATATATATTTTAACGTGTAATAGACATATTCTAATGACCTCTTCACTGTAATTGTCCCTTCAGGATTTAGCGGCATTTTGAGATTGTTGCGGCCCAAGATGCCTGATGTTGCGGGAGCTTTTGTTAAAAGATTGTGATAAAAGTTGATGTTTTTTGGTATTAAGACACGCATGCTTATTTAGCCCTCACTGCATCGTTAACAGTAGAAAGAATGCACAAAAGTTAACCTCTTTGAGTTACTTCACCATAAACTCCAGTTAAACAATTAAACTCACAATTTGTACTAACATTCATTCAACAAAATACTAGCAATAGTGTTGAAAAGCAACATTACTTTCCATAACCAATAAATAGAATCATTAGCCTTTTTACAGGCAATACAGTCCTCCGCTAGTCTAATTACCCCACATATGAATACATTACCTTAGCTAACCCATTAGCTTTGCGCTATTAGCACCAATTACCATGGATGCTAGTGAATGCAAGCTAGTTAATGCACTGCCGCTGGGTCTAACGTTACACTCTAAGAAGAGATGTGTTAAAAATGACACGTGTTGAATTTCAACACATCTGCAGAGTGTGCACAAGGACAACACACGTTGTTAAATTCAACACAGCAAATGTGTAAACTATTTTTACACATATGCTGTGTTGCTCAGCTTGCGTTAGATCTACACATTGTGTGTGAATCATGTGTAGGCTACACCAGATAAACACAGAAAAGTGTCAATTGTGTGTAAATTATTGTTTCCTTAAGTATAAAAATAATGAAAAGCAAAAACACATGAATTAGGCATTTATTTAAGATTTCATATTAAACCCTTTTTAAAAAGCATTTTTTTGAAACTTAACAAGCATTACTTTAATTTGTAATAAGATATATATATAGCACAATTCATGTTTTTAAAAGTAAATTCTGAACATGACATTAACAGAAGCACCTACAAAATCTAATACCTCGGATTGCGATAGAGCTCTTCAGTGTTAAAATCTGACATAATGTCCAGAGGTCTAACATCTTTAACGTCATCTAAATTGATCATTTCAAAGTCTTTAGTTTTTTGCACAACATATGCATAGAAATGCTCATCAAAGTACTTAACTTCAAGTACTCTAATGAGAAAGAGGAATACTTCTTCCACTTTGTGTCCTAGTGTCCTCCCCGGTCTTGTGTTGTTGGTCCTGTCTCGTGTTTGTGTCCTAGTGTCCTCCCTGGTCTTGTGTTGTTGGCCCTGTCTCATGTTTGTGTCCTAGTGTCCTCCCTGGTCTTGTGTTGTTGGTCCTGTCTCGTGTTTGTGTCCTAGTGTCCTCCCCGGTCTTGTGTTGTTGGCCCTGTCTCGTGTTTGTGTCCTAGTGTCCTCCCCGGTCTTGTGTTGTTGGCCCTGTCTCGTGTTTGTGTCCTAGTGTCCTCCCCGGTCTTGTGTTGTTGGCCCTGTCTCGTGTTTGTGTCCTAGTGTCCTCCCCGGTCTTGTGTTGTTGGTCCTGTCTCGTGTTTGTGTTCTAGTGTCCTTCCCGGTCTTGTGTTGTTGGCCCTGTCTCGTGTTTGTGTCCTAGTGTCCTCCTTGGTGTTGTGTTGTTGGTCCTGTCTCGTGTTTGTGTCCTAGTGTCCTCCCCGGTCTTGTGTTGTTGGCCCTGTCTCGTGTCCCCCTGAGTGTCTGTATGTTCTGTTTCCTGTTTTATTTTGAAGTCTGGTTTTTGTCTCGTCCTGTCTTTGGTTTTACTTCCTGTGTTTTCCCTCTCTTGTGATTACCTGATGTTTTCCACCTGCTTTCCTGCCCGCTTGTCACCTGCCTTTCGTTACCTCGTTACCTCTTTACCTCGTTACCTCGTGTATTTAATGTTTGTGCTTCCCTCATCTCTTGTCCAATCCTTTTGTCCTGTCGGTTTGTCCTGTCTGCGTACCGCCCCGTGAGTTATTCCTGATTCTCCCCAGATAAATATTAACAGATTTTCAAATGATTCACATTCAAATTGTCATAATGTTGGCACACGAAACAACACGCTGAAACAAAGCACCACTAACCCAGAGGAAAATTTATTTTATTTACACGTTATTACTGGATCCAAATTGTCTTTCATTAACATTAGGCTTGTTCGAGATGAGCCAGGTCTGAGCAGAATTGATCACCGGCGATCGCCGCACATTGCATGCTGGGTAGATTTGTGTCCGACTTGATCCCGACTCGCTCTGACATCACGCACACATAGGCAACGATAATCTCACGAGAGCGAGGCGGCCGCAGGTCTGAGAGCAGGCGTTGCGTTGCTTTTCACCAACTGCAAGACCCAGGCAGACCCAGAGCATGCTGGGAAATGCCGGCCTCTCAGCTGATTTAACAGCTGATTGGTTCACAATCAACTCAACATGATGACGTTTTATATAAACTTTTTTATTGATTTTAATTGCTATTTGTCTGATTTAAAGTCATATTCTGTACAGAACACACGTTGGGCTGATAGTAACATTAAGAAGTGAGAGAAACTAAATCTGTTCAGATCACGGATCATCCCCAGTCTGTTAATTAACATCAGCAACAGATCTCATGTAGAGCTTTTTGAGATCTACTCTGTCATAATTAAACAACTAGAGAGAGTGTACCAGCTGATTTGGGGGTCTAATTATATTTTATTAAATCGGAATCGCAACACAGTGTTTTTGTCACTTCCTGTTCAGTCTGAAGGCTGCAGGAAACGGCTGGAAACTGTCCGACTTTACCGCAGATTTCTGTGTGTGTGTGTGTGTGTGTGTGTGTCCGTGCTGCTGCCTGCTCTTGTCCACTTTACAGGAGAGGAGCAGTTCAACTCCAACGAGCCTATTTTATCCTCCTCGGTAATCACAATTCGTAAATATTTGATTGTGTTTTTTACGGGATGCTGCAAATTTGTGTCTCTGAAAGATCTTCTTAGATGAGATTTTCACATTCCTTCAAATTAGTATTTAAGCCAGATCCTTCAGAAACTCCATTGATGTCAGATAAAGTGTGAGAAACTTCTGTTTGTTAATTAAAAATGAAATTAAGTTTTTAATTTGTCTGCCGTGAAAATAAGTACCTTTTCATTTTTTTAGCTGTATTATCAAATTCTATTGTTTAGCATCTTTATTCATATTATCAGAAATTACAAAACAACTTGCAACTCATCATCAAAAAATGGAAGCGTTACATGACTGATGCTGTAGTTACTGTGTTTGACCTGCAGGGGGCAATGTGGAATTACATTTCAATAACATCTCCTGGACCAAAGAAATTAAGTGAAATATTTCATTTACATGTTTTTTGTCTTTGCATTTTTTTCAATTAAGAGTCAGTTTGAAAACAATTTAAATGATTGACAGTCAGAATCAAATCGACCTCTACTTCCCCACAAAAACAACTATGTTTGAGTGTTATTATTAGCAGCACGTAATCCATTTTCTCATTGCTACACCTTGTGTTTACCTTGGCCTAATATATATTTTTATCTGAAAACTTATCATTTTCACTTTCATCTTTACTCTTTTCTCACATTTACTCCTTCATTGCCTTAACAAAAAACAACCTGGGGGCATCATCACACAGCTTTTTGTCATGAGGTATTGTGTAAACCTCCAGCCTGATCAGGGTGTAGCCGTTCTCCTTCAAACTAGCACAGACCTGGGCCTCATTCACTGGGACCGTAGGGATCTTTACCCCAGGCCCCGCCATATAGTAACTCATTCCCAGAGTTCCGATGAGCAGGAGGTGGCCACCGGGACGCAGGAGCCTCCCAATGTGGCCCAGGGCCCTGGTGAAAGCAGCCAGGTCAGGGCTGGCACTCTCCAGACAGTAGGAGGACACGAGACAGTCGGCCCCTGCTGAAGGAAGGACGTCCAGGGCCAGAGGCTGAGGGGAGTGCACGTCAATGTGGACAATGTCCATGATGACCTGACGTAGCTTGGCAGCCTTCTCTGTCCATGCCGAGGACCTGTTAGAGACAAGGAATCACCAAATTAGATAAAAACAGCTATTGTAAATGCACACATAATCTCTCTGTTATGTTATCTAATTCATACTGTGTGTTAACTCAGAAGCACTCTGCATTGCATGATATGGATTTAGGTGCCTGTTATATGGGCATAGCTCTAGGGATGACACTGAAGGTCTGTTGGTCACTCAGTCCACCACTTTGGTATTGATTGAAATATCTTAGCAAGCTTTGCCATGGGATTTTGTAGCACTAGATCAGAAATCTAAATGTGTCCATAACTTACTGGTTTATGACCAAATACTTACAAAACTAATGCTATTGTCACCAGCCTCAGCTGTACTTTGCACTTTTATTAATGTCACAGTATGAGTCATCCACTCATAGCTCAAAAAGAGGGCCAGAATCAAACGTGAGATCTTGTAACCCTTAAAAGAAGATGACCAACTCATTTTTTAAAATTACATTACAAATATGAACCATTTCCTGAAGACGATAGTTAAACAATGGGTCATTCGTAGTGAGTGATAACTGAGTTATAGGGATCTGATCGTACGGTCGTCCCTCCAGCTTGCAGACGTGCTGCAGGAATGGTGTCAAGTCCATGCTGCAGCTCCCCTCGTCCTGGAGCCAGTTCCTCAGCTCCTGTCTGTTGACCTCCAGGAAATCTGAGAGGAGCACCTTGTTGAAAACCTCACAGCCACTCATCACCTGGTACAAGGTGGGACCCGAACCTATGTCCACCAGCAGCTCACCACCCACATCGCCTGGAAAAGTCAGAGATAAGAGAAGTATGACTCTGAGAAAGAGCTAATTGTTCTTTACCAAAACGCCTTGATTAATATGCAGCTTCTATTCAGATATCTCAACAGAGTTATTGTCATTTACTTATCATATCTTCCAAATGTTAAGTAAATGAAAATAATTTTAAGGAAGAGAAAGAACATGCAAATGGTTTATGTGAAAAGTTCAAAAGGTATCTTAGTTCTAATCACACTTTGTCCTTTATTATACTTCATCCCCTTAATTCAACAATTTCATTAAAGTTAAAATAATAAAGTCCTTTACACTGCTACAGACAGTGTGACATACTGTATTCTGGGATCACTTGTGAACCAGTTTGCTGAGATTATATCAAATTTCTGAATGAAGAACTTAAATCCAGATCACATTTTGGATGGCACCAAATTCAAAATAAATACATTTATTTGACATTTGATACAGTTGAACCTTTAATTCAGCCTAACATGTTTGGTATGTTCATAAATCTTGAGTTCTAGAAATTAAAGATCTTTGGGTTTGAACAGTGTAGAGGACCCAGCTTAAATCTATATCAATAAAGGTATATTCACTGACTTTTGCATGTTTTCAGAAAAAAGAGTGAGAATTACGAAGATGAAACAAAGTGTTTGTCTCCAAAAATGCCCAATATCTGAAACATATGCCTCTGACAGAAATCAGTTATTTATGATACTGATTCAACTCAATTCAAAAGCTTTTTTAACATAAACTGATTTTGGAATGAAGTTTACATGACCCATCACCCCGTCTCCATACCTTCAGTGAAAGCTCTATGTAGGCATGCCAGTTTCCAAGGTTCAAGGCCGTCCTTTCTTTCAAAATCAACTATTGCTGGACTGTAGTTATTCTGCAGATACGTTACAGGATCAAATCCCTGGTAGAAGGCTGCCATGTCCGCCACTCCATTCTCTGCTCCCTTTTCTTCCATCCTCCTGTTGTCTTTGTCACCTCCCTAGTGAGCCCTCCAGGAGGCATCCTCACCAGATGCCCGAACCACCTCAACTTGCTCCTTTCGACGTGAAGGAGCAGCAGCTCTACTCCGAGCTCCTGAGCTTCATGGGCAGATATAGCTATTCTGTTTTTGGGCCAGTGTTCCAGTCCAATGATGTAGCATTTGTTCTGTATATGTTCCCTGCCCTGAGACGCTAATACATCAGATCAGGGGGGCTACTTCCAACTAGACCTACAAATGGACTCCTCACATGGCTTTCAGGTCTTTCACCCACCTCTCAGATCTCCACAGTCATTCCAAAGGGCCTTTTACACGTAAACAAAGTTTCTAATGCTGCCAGGCAATAATTGATGATTACAAAGTAAGAGGTTGTCATACAGTGCGCAGAGAGAAGCTGCATGTTAACTATCAATACAATTCAAATATGAATGGATTCACGACGACCAGAAAGAAGATAGAATAGAATAAATGCCTTTTATTGTCACTATACACATGTACAACAAGATTAATAGCAACTCCTTTTCCAGAGCCAACATGTACATGTATGTAAAAGAAATGTAACTACATGGAATAAAATAAGTGGTGGAGAGGGTTAAGGTGCACAGTTCTGAGATGCTATACATATATAAAAAATAAAAAGGTAAATGTGGTTTGATATACAGTATGATATTCAGTGTGGAGTAATGAAATTGCAGAGTATTATCAATATTATCAAAATTGAGATTTCACATGAACAGTGGTTGAAGTTACACAGGCTACTGAAGACCACCCTAATTCATCTATTCAAACAGGCCCAACAACGCCCCCCAAGCATCAATCCTTAACCATTTGGCCAGCAGCTGTTCACAGTGTACTGAACACAGTGTTCTCACCTGAGGCCTTCTGGAGAAAGAACACTTAGGTTTTAGTTTGTGATCTCCCTACAAGGGAAACGGCCTCTTACATGTTATGCTTCAACTTTACTCTACAGACAGAAGTGTACTAAGAGGGGCTCCTGGAATTACCTCCAGCCTGAACATAAAGAACTTTGCAATTAAAATGTGAAAAGGTGAAGTGAAAACCATGCAGCTGTTACGTGCATCTTTTCTAATTAAAACCAAAGGATGCAGCCAATGGCCAGGTATGACTTTACTCAAGATGCAAATGCGTTATACTGTCAGCTATTTAATCAATTAATAGATAATCTCTCTCAAGGGTTAAAGACGACACAAGGGTTAACAAGCAGCCAGTCTCTCCACTGCTGGCTGTTCCAATTTAACGGGAGAGAGGAGCAAGAGGGGTTAGGGTGCTGACCGGCCTCTGACAAGCTGTTCAGCCAGAGAGGACATTATTTCCTCAGCCTCTCTTGCCTTAGTACATGTTACCAGTGATGAATAAGGATCATAAAAATATTCCTTACACTAATAGACAAATAAAAGTCATGCCTCAGTGCATGCATACACAATATATGCCCACATAGACACCAGACAAGACCACTGTAACAAGAAAAAATAAATATAGGAAACAATAAATACATTTAAATGAATAAAATGGAGGAAGCTGCGCTAGAAATGTGAAACACACAGCTCTTGTATTGTGTAGGAAGAGGGGGCTGAGTCTGTAGTTCATCACTGAAGCTCATTTATACATTGAAGATGATTTTTCCATTTAGAGTAGTGCCAATCTAACCTGTCCAGCGGGGAGAAGGATACTCGTCCGTATGCAGCAACTGTAGTCAGGGTCTGAGATTGATGGAGGATGAACTGACTTCCACTGTTGGACTGCTACACAATTTCTTAGGAAAAACCAAAATGAATTAAACTGCCTTGTTTTCTTTTGCCATCGCTATACAATGCTAACTGCAGAATGGATTTCAAGGACTTTGCGCACTGATTAATGGTCACCAACGTTTATATTGTTTCTATAAATCTTTGAGTTAGTAGTTACTAAACATGAGTTGAATTTGCACCGCAGCACCTCCATGCCTTGATGTATTATCTTGGTTACACTTTTCTTGAAGGTATCTACATATGAGTGAAATGGCACTGTCATGAATGTGTCATAAACATTATAAACAGTCTTGAACGTTTATAATATAACACTTCTTTTAATAAGTGTCATTCGGTTTTTGCCATGACAAGATATGGTTAGAGGGTTTGAGTTAAAGCTAGAGTTAGGGTTAGGGTTCATCTACAGATGTACAGATGAGTAAGGTACAGATGAATAAGAAATTGTGTGTGTGTGTGTGTGTGTGTGTGTGTGTGTGTGTGTGTGTGTGTGTGTGTGTGTGTGTGTGTGTGTGTTTGTCTTGCTGTGACTGTGTGTTGTTAAAGCATCAGTTAAAAACTTTCACTGAGCAGGACTTCCAGTCATTCACTGGATACGCACCTTTACACCAACCCAGATTATAAACTGAACCTTAAACCATCCCCTGAATGCCGTGTTTAACATTTTACGTTGTGGGAACCTGTCCTGAAAAAGCATACAGGTCCCCACAATGTAGCCCTCGCCAGAACAAAAGGACTCAAAAACAGCTTTTACCTGGCTGCTATCAGACTACCAAAACTCAACTAAACATCACTAAACTGTGCTTTAATGTACAAATGTAACATACTAGTTATAAATTTACTTAAATGCATTATATCACATAGTCATACAAATACATTATTTTGTTACCCTGTGTTTTTATAGGAGCCATGCTAGTTATTTCATTAATGCTTTCTTGTGTTTTGCTGAATAAAAGCAATCCTGAATCCTGAATCTTGACCTAATTAAACAGTTTGCGTTGTGGGGACATGTCCCCCAAAAGGATGAGAGACCCCACAATGTAGCCGTCCCGAGAACCAAAACACATGCTCACCACATAATCGCAGGAGACTTTAATAATGCCTAATAACTTGAAGACTGTACTCCCAACATTTTCTCAACCTGTCAAGTCAACCTGCTTGCTTTGTATCTTGTATGTTGTTGTACTTGTTTGTTGTTTGTCAGTTTTTGTCGCCACCTGTCTTTGTATCACATTGCACTTTTCTGCTTGTTTTGTTAGACTCTGCACAATGACAATGAAGTTGAATCTAATTTAATTTATCAAGTTGTTGATTCATCCATTGTTGATAATAAGACCGGGGGATCAGGGCGGGAGTGAAGAGAAAGCTCAGCGTGAGTGGTATTTACAACAGTAACGTTAAATACAAGTACTCCACTCAGAAACTGCATGTATGACTTTAAAGATGTTAGATGTAAAAGTCTTTGACTCAGATAGAACTTCTCTAAATATGTGAGCTATAATTTCTATCAGGATCCATCAGAGACCAGACTGTCCTGAACCGGAACCCAGCTGTGAGTCCATGAAGAGCGACCGGTCTATGGGTCATCCTGTATTCTTCAAAGATGGACGCCACTCTGTTGATCAAAGGTGAGCCGAAGTTAAATGTAAAATTTCAGTTTATTTAAGTTATTCATTTTGCAGTTGCTGTACACTTGTCTACTACAAACATAATATATATTTTAACGTGCAATATACAGATTCTAACAACTTCTTCACTGTAATTGTCCCTTCAGGATTTAGCGGCCTTTTGAGATTGTTGCGGCCCAAGATGCCTAATGTTGCGGGAGCTTTTGTTAAAAGATTACAATAAAAGTTGATGTTTTTTGGTATAAAGACATGCATGCTTATTTAGCCCTCCCTGCATCGTTAACAGTAGAAAGAATGCACAAAAATTAACGTCTTTGAGTTACTTCACCATAAATTCCAGTTAAACAATTAAACTCACAATTTGGACTAACATGTATTCAACAAAATACTAGCAATAGTGTTGAAAGCAATATTACTTTCCATAACCAATAAATAGAATCATTAGCCTTTTTACAGGCAATACAGTACTCCGCTAGTCTTTCCTGGCTAATTACCCTACATATGAATACATTACCTTAGCTAACCCATTAGCTTTGCACTATTAGCACCAATTAGCATGGATGCTAGTGAATGCAAGACCTAAGGAATGACTCACCATTTTAATTGTACCCGGCTGACAGTCACATTTAATGGCTAAACGTAACAACGACTGCTAAAAAGACCGCATACATGGTGAGTATTTAGAAACCTTACTCAACCTTTGTGTTGCACTTTTATTTTGAAGGTAACTTCCCTGTTTCCTGTTAACTGGGACTAGCTTGGTGCAGCTCTCCTTCACCTTGCCGCCATCAACAATGTTCTTCTTCTCCAGAGACATTTCCAGGACAGGACACCGGGCAGCAGCCGGGACATATTGACCACTTGTCCTGTCAAGATGAATATCTTCTTCTCCCATTACGGTCCTGAATGATGCAAAATAAACACTGACAAAACGGAGGAAGAATTATGACCAACAAGTCATAAAAAAATGTCCAGACACTGAAGGTTGGTTACAAAAAGTGATCAAAAGGCCTTTATTAAATAGGCTAAGACATTAAAAATACACCAAGGCGTGTCGTCTTGAGCCTTCCTTAGGGTGGAGGGACAAAAAGGGAACATCAGAGTGATTAGAGCTTGCAGGTGTGTACAGGTGAGAGCATGATATGCTCACCCAGAACTCCAGGGGCATTACACCACATTGTACCATGTGTTGTGTATTGGGATACACAACACATGGTACAATGTGGTGCACTTCATCTTCAGTCCAGCAAAATGCAGAGTAGAGCCAGCACAACATGGCAACATATACTTCAGTGTTTTAGAAACATAAAATGAATGGATGAATTACAAAAATAATTGTTAAAAATGAATTTAAGTTTTTCTAATGAATCGTTGCTGCTTTCTCATTAATTCTACATAACTTTATTTAAGGAACATGTTTCTCATCATTATGTGCTTTACATAAAACATACAATATATACATATTAACAACTCTGTAAAACAAAATAAACTGACATACAAGAAAAACAGTTAAGTGCAGACAGACGGTTTAACTGCTGTATTTCTCCAGATGTCGACTTTATAATAATTATTTTGTGTGTCAAAGAGGACACTATACTGCCAGATCTAATGGATCCATACCCACATTGTTGTGTGACAGTGTGAACAGAGATGGACGTCTGAGAGAATCTGTTGATTGCATTAAAGAAAAGAAAAGGTTGGCTTGTTTTTAAATCTGCATCCGAAATCTGCAGGAACCTAACCAGACGTGGACAACAAAACAAGTGAAAGTTTCGGATTTGGTGTGAAAAGTAGAGCCAGATGGGCTCAAATGTTCAAATTGACGTGTGATTTAAGGGCACAAATTCTTCATGTTTGGTCTGTAGTGTGTGTGATGGTGAACAGGCTGAACTTTGACTTCAGCAGCTGATCTTCAGTCAGGGTTTCTGTCCACAGGAGAGACTCTCAGTCCTGCAGAGGACACAGAGACACTGAGGAACCAGCTGACCAGACCCTAAACCCAGGATAGAGAGGCTGAGTGAATGTGGTGTTGAAGGTGTGGAGGTGGATCAGTGAGTCAGAGGAGACTGTGTAGAAGGACAGAGAGCCAGCAGGACAGTCCACATACACTGCTACTCTGTTAGAGACAGAGGAGGACGTGAGGGCTGTTCTTCTGTTATTGTGCCAGACAGAGTAATCATCATCATAGCAGATCAGACTCCAGGACTGATCATTCCCTCCAAACACACAGTCTTTTCTGTTTCCTTTCCTTGTGATTCCTCTGTAACTCACTGCTATATGAGCCTCTCCTCTCCTCTCGACCTCCCAGTAACAGCGACCAGTCAGACCATCTCTACACAGCAGCTGAGGACAGGAGTCAAATCTGTCTGGATGATCAGGATATGACTGATACTGTCTCACACAGGTCACCTTCCTGTTGTTGTCCGACAGTTTGAGGTATCTGTATACTGTGTTTGTGTCCAGTTCCAGTTCACAGACATCTGATGGAGAGAACAAGACACAAAACAGCTGCAGGTTATCATCTGATGATTTATTAACAACTTTACTGACAATTATTTAAGCTTTCATTTCAGATCCGGACTGAAACTCTGGAGAAATTCACCATTGTACCTCAGTCAAGAAAATGTAAAAATCTAGTGTAACATGCATGCAGAGTTCTCATGAATCAAATTTTAACACACTCACACTTCCTCAGACCAGGTCTCAACCACTGCAGTCCACCATGGTCTGTCCTGCAGGAAGAAACAAAGTCAGAATCTACTTCATACACCTTCACTCAGATCCTCCATTAATCATGAACCAGAGCAATTGGTCTTTAGTTTGAGAGAGTGCTTATCTCTATTCCTGTATAGAGAAAGAACTTACTCAGGAAGAATGAGGTTGTGATTATCTGAAAGGTACTAGGAAGAATGCAATTATGGAAATCTGTAATATACACTATATCAAATCAGCTATTAAATGATAAAACAGCTTGCCATAGTGAAAACCCTGAACACATCCTAAGTTTCTCAGAATAGAGCACTGAGCTTCACAGCTTTTCTCTGACAGCTTACAGCCACAAAGGTAATAATATATGGAGTAACATTTGTGACAGATGCAGCCTCGTGTCCAAATACTTATCCCCTTAAATATGTGGTCAACCATTATTTCTGCATAGTCCATTCAACATAGCTGTGAATACTCTCATGTTGAAGCTGAGACTCAGGACTGTAAGCACTGTAATCATTGTTTGATTTCAATCCAGAACCAAACTAACAAAATGTTGTCATTATACATTTGGACCTAACTGTATATTAAAGTCAAGTGTATATGCTGTGAACCAAGACATTACTAGAGGACTTCTAAACCTCATTCAGTTTTTTTAATCTTGTTTAGTCAGTCCACTAAATATTTAACATACAAAGACAATAACATCTCAGAATAACTGAACACTAACCTTAGAGTTTCCAGTCTGCAGTGTGGACTCTTCAGTCCAGCCCACAGCTGCTTCACTCCTGAATCCTGCAGGTTGTTGTTACTCAGGTCCAGCTCTCTCAGACTAGAGGACTGGGAGCTGAGAACTGAGGACAGTGCTTCACAGCTTCTCTCTGACAAGTTACAGCCACTCAGCCTGAAGAGGAATCAGCAATACAATTACAAACAAACAAAATACTTTCTGAATGACTATATACTCCATTTAATCTGGATAGTTGTGGATGCACATACAGAGCTTTGTTGGAGGCTTTGACCACTGGCAGCAGCCTCAGAAGAGCCTCCTCTGAAGCAGAGTATTTCTTCAGGTCAAACACCTGCAGGTTGTTGTTACTCAGGTCCAGCTCTCTCAGACTAGAGGACTGGGAGATGAGGAGTGAAAACAAAGCTTCACAGCTTCTCTCTGACAGGTTGCAGCAACTCAGTCTGAAGAGGAAATGGGAATACATGTCACACTCAAATTGATTTTAAATTCAGAGCCAAAATTTAAAAAAAATGTCATTGGCAAAATACATTTGGACCTAACTGATCGAAGTCAAGTTCATGTGTTGTGAACCAAGACATTACAAGGTTGACAAGCTCCTGAGTCAGCTCTCTCAAACTAGAGGACTTCTAAACCTCATTACTCTTTTAATTTTGTTTAGTCAGTCGACTAAATAATTAACATAGAAAGCAAATAACATCTCATAATAACTGAACATTAACCTGAGAGTCTCCAGTTTGCAGTGTGGACTCTTTAGTCCAGCCCACAGCTGCTTCACTCCTGAATCCTGCAGGTTGTTGTTACTCAGGTCCAGCTCTCTCAGACTAGAGGACTGGGAGCTGAGAACTGAGGACAGAGCTTCACAGCTTCTGTCTGACAGGTTACAGCCACTCAGTCTGAAGAGGAATTATACAATTACAATAAAAGTTATTTTTTCTGAACGTATATAAACTCAATTTAATCTGATAGTTGTGTGTACACATACAGAGCTTTGTTGAAGTCTTTGACCACCTGCAGCAGCCTCAGAAGAGCATCCTCTGAAGCAGAGTATTTCTTCAGGTCAAACACCTGCAGGTTGTTGTTACTCAGGTCCAGCTCTCTCAAACTAGAGGACTGGGAGATGAGGAATGAGACCAGAGTTTTACAGCTTCTCTCTGACAGGTCACAGCCACTCAACCTAAAAAGAATATTCAGAGAGTCCATTTAATGATTGACAAATTAAGGAAAAAGAGTTTAGGTAGTAGTTTTTAATTTGAATATAGGTAGAGCAACCTGAGAGTTTCCAGTCTGCAGTGTGGACTCTCCAGTCCAGCCGACAGCTGCTTCACTCCTGAATCCTGCAGGTTGTTGTTACTCAGGTCCAACTCTCTCATGCTAGAGGACTGGGAGCTGAGAACTGAGGACAGAGCTCCACAGCTTCTCTCTGACAGGTTACAGCCACTCAGTCTGAAGAGGAAATGGGAATACATGACAAAATAATTGCAAACAGTGGTTGTTTTAATAAGGGAGATATAAGATTTAAGGTGAGAGATGTAACCTCAGAGTAAAGTATTGTTTGTGATTCTGTGAGAATGACTGATTGTTATTTTGCTCTGCTGCAGAATCTCCCCAGTCAGTGAAGTTGCACTTGTTTGTAATTCTTCTCATTGAGAGTGCAAACAGATGCAAACAGGTGATCATTTCTACATTCACCTATGATTTACTGTCAGATTGGAAGTGAGTCTCCTTTATGTGCCCCCAGCACCACTAATTAAACCGAATCAGCCATATGTACAACTTAAGCGGTCATGTTGATGATGTTGTTCACCTTTTAAAAATGTAACACATTTATTCTGTACATGTAGTACATTTGTACTGACCTATATTTTACTTTGGATTTAACTACATTTGTGCAAATGTATTTTTAAATGAGTAAAATTTCTTTAAAGTAACAGTACTTTTACTTGAGTACAATATTCTAGTACTCTTTCTACCTCTGCCTGACTCACATCTTATGACACAAAGAAACAGATGCAGTATCTCATCGAAATATTTGTCCCCTTAAGCCTTGTGTGGTGTTCGGGTCTTATTATTTCTTCTTACTCAAACTCATTGGCCTTGGCTCATTTTCTGTGAAGAATATAAAATGTAACTTATTTTCAATGACTGAAACTGGTACACCCCCACACACACACACACATAACTATTACAGATGAGGTGTGCGAGTCTACTGGACCCGAGTGTATTTCATTGTAGATGCAACTATGATGTCTTCCTGCACCTGCTATTCTCACGCAATGTTAAAAAATTGTTATATTTCAAGCACTTTCACCTGTTCTAATTAAGTTCTAAGAAATAAGCACCATTAATGATAAAGAATCTTGTTTCTATGTTTTACCTGTTTTTAATTGAATTTCCTTGTTTTCTCACCACAAACAAAATTGATCATATGATCATAAATGTGATCTTACAGGGGTAAATGGCAAATATGAACCCAAATAATGCATATATAATTTGTAATTAAGCTAAAGTAAACACATATTAAGTATTTTTACATAAATTGGGATGTCTGTATTGATTTAAATGTGGCGGGTCCACCAGACCGGGAACATTGATTGGTTAACAAAACATATGAACACAACACAAGGGTTAAATATGGGTTGAACCATTATTCTTCATAGTCCATTCAACATAGCTGTGAATACTCTCATGTTGAAGCTGAGAGTCTGCACTGTAAGCACGTAATCATTGTTTGATTTCAACTCCAGAGCTAAAATAAAAAATTGTTGTCATTGTCCAAATACATTTGGCCCTAACTGTATATCCAAGTCAAGTTTATGTGCTGTGAACCAAGACATTACAATGTTGACAAGATCCTGACCCCTGATTTCCCCCAACTGCGGAACGGCTGTGGATTGGCTCCGTGCACCGTCATCCTTCAATACCCACCAGGTTAGGATTTGTTGCAGAACAATGACTGACAGCTGAAGTCAAAAGGACCCACAAGATCTTGCAAATTCACGTATGATCGCATGATTTTACAAGATGTAGTTTCAATAAACAGAACCACAACACCTCTGACCTGTTGATTCAGGCCTGTCTCCACCCATTAGGACGTTTTCTAGGTGTAGTGCAGGGAAATATGTTCCACTGTAAGCATGGTGTATTTTATTTGGAAAATTGAGCTCTCCGGCATCTGGCAGAAATAGAAGCTCTGTGTGTCTCTGTGTATCTGCTCTGGAGGGCTATGAATCGCCGGAGCTGGGACGGAGTCGGGATGCAGCCACTCAGCAGTCAGTGAAAATACACACATTGACCTTAATGGAAACCTAATGACTCCGGGAGGCGAAGCCGCAGCTGTTCCACAGTTGGTGGAAGTCAGGGGTGAGTCAGCTCTCTCGGACAAGAGGACTTCTAAACCTCATTCACTTTTTTTAATCTTGTTTATTCAGTCCACAAAATAATAAGCATATAAATAAAATAACATCTCAGAATAACTGAACACTAACCTGAGAGTTTCCAGTCTGCAGTGTGGACTCTTCAATCCAGCCGACAGCTGCCTCACTCCTGAATCCTGCAGGTTGTTGTTACTCAGGTCCAGCTCGCTCAGACTAGAGGACTGGGAGCTGAGAACTGAGGACAGAGCTTCACAGCTTCTCTCTGACAAGTTACAGCCACTCAGCCTGAAGAGGAATCAGCAATACATAAGAAAACAATTAATAACAATGGTTTTATCTGAATTAAGATAAACTCCTTTTTATCTGGATAGTTGTGTGTGCACGTACAGAGCTTTGTTAAAGGCTTTGACCACTGGCAGCAGCCTCAGAAGAGCCTCCTCTGAGGCAGAGTATTTCTTCAGGTCAAACACCTGCAGGTTGTTGTTACTTAGATCCAGCTCTCTCAGACTAGAGGACTGGGAGATGAGGAATGAGAACAGAGCTTCACAGTTTTTCTCTGACAGCTTACAGCCACTCAACCTAAAAGGGATATTCAGTCAGTCCATTTAATAATTGATACATTAAGAAAAAAAACTTAAGTAGTAATGTTTTCTTTTAATAAAGGTAGAATAACCTGAGAGTTTCCAGTCTGCAGTGTGGACTCTTCAGTCCAGCCCACAGCTGCTTCACTCCTGAATCCTGCAGGTTGTTGTTACTCAGGTCCAGCTCTCTCAGACTAGAGGACTGGGAGCTGAGAACTGAGGACAGAGCTCCACAGCTTTTCTCTGACAGGTTACAGTCACTCAGCCTGAAGAGGAATCAGTAATACATTAGGAAATAATTATTAACGTTTATTTCTTTCTGAATTAAGCAAAACTCATTTTAATCTGGATTGTGTGTGCACGTACAGAGCTTTGTTGGAGGCTTTGACCACTGGCAGCAGCCTCAGAAGAGCCTCCTCTGAAGCAGAGTATTTCTTCAGGTCAAACACGTCCAGATCTTCTTCTGATGCCAGTAAGATGAAGACCAGAGCGGACCACTGAGCAGGAGACAGTTTATCTGTGGAGAGACGTCCTGAACTCAGGGACTGTTGGATCTGCTCCACTAGAGAACGATCATTCAGTTCATTCAGACAGTGGAACAGATTGATGCTTCTCTCTGCAGACAGATTCTCACCGATCTTCATCTTGATGTACTCGACTGTTTTCTGATTGGTCTGTGAGCTACTTCCTGTCTGTGTCATCAGACCTCGTAGGAGACTCTGATTGGACTGCAGTGAAAGACCCAGGAGGAAGCGGAGGAACAAGTCCAGGTGTCCATTTGGACTCTGTAAGGCCTTGTCCACAGCACTCTGGTAGAAATGTGGTGATTTTTCGCTGAACACTTCAGACCACCAGGTCCACCAGGATGTTGTTTGTTCTTCTGCCAGCAGGTTGACTCCAGAGTTGATGAAAGTCAGATGGACATGAAGAGCAGCCAGAAACTCTTGAAGACTCAGATGGACGAAGCAGAACACCTTGTCCTGGTACAGTCCTCTCTCCTCTCTAAAGATCTGTGTGAACACTCCTGAGTACACTGAGGCTGCTCTGATATCGATGCCACACTCTGTCAGGTCTGATTCATAGAAGATCAGGTTGCCTTCTGCAGCTGCTCAAAAGCCAGTTTTCCCAGAGACTCAATCATTTTCCTGCTCTCTGACTCCAGTGTGGATCTGTCTCAGCTCCTCCATCATACTTGATGTTCTTCACTTTGGACTGAACCACCAGGAAGTGGATGTACATCTCAGTCAGGGTCTTGGGCAGCTCTCCTTCCTCTCTGGTCTTCAACACCTCCAGAACTGTAGCAGTGATCCAGCAGAAGATTGGGATGTGCCACATGATGTGGAGGCTTCGGGGTCTCTTGATGTGGGAGATGATTCTGCTGGCCTGCTCCTCATCTTTGAATCTCTTCCTGAAGTACTCCTCTTTCTGGGCATCAGTGAACCCTTTGACCTCTGTCACCATGTCAACACACTCAAGAGGGATCTGATTGGCTGCTGCAGGTCGTGTGGTTATCCAGAGGCGAGCAGAGGGAAGCAGTTTCCCCCTGATGAGGTTTGTCAGCAGCACAGCCACTGAGGTGGACTCTGTAACATCAGTCAGGATCTTAGTGTTGAGGAAGTCCAGAGGAAGTCGACACTCATCCAGACCGTCAAAGATGAACACGACCTCTTCAAACCTGCAGAGTCCTGCACTTTTGGTTTCACTAAAGAAGTAATCAACAAGTTCCACCAAGCTAAACCTTTCCTCTTTCAGCACATTCAGCTCTCTGAAGGTGAATGGGAATATAAACTGGATGTCCTGGTTGGCTTTGCCTTCAGCCCAGTCCAGAGTGAACTTCTGTGTTAAGACTGTTTTCCCGATGCCAGCCACTCCCGTTGTCATCACTGTTCTGATTGGTTCATCTCTTCCAGGTGGGGTTTTAAAGATGTCTTCTCGTCTGATTATTGTTTCTGGTCTGTCTGGTTTCCTGGATGCTGTTTCAATCTGTCTGACCTCATGTTCATCATTGACCTCTGCAGCCCCTCCCTCCATGAGGTAGATCTCAGTGAACATCTGATTCAAAAGGGTTGGATGTCCTGCTTTAGCAAGCCCTCAAACACACACTGGAACATCTTATGTAAGTTGGATTTGACTTTTGTTGGCAATCAGCAAGAATCTCTGAATGAATAAAACAATGAAATCAATGAGGGTTTGTTCTGGTGAATGTGAGTGTGCACATTTCTCTATTCATGAATATATTCAGCCCATTTGATGACTAGGTCCTGAATATGTCAACTACTGTAAAATGACTTTAGTATTCCTACAAAACAACTGATATGTTGGGGGTCCCAGTCATACATCTAATAACTCTGTATTGTCCAAATAAACCAGAAGGTATATGACTTAATTACAGAGGGAATTAACATTGCCCAAGCAGTATCTTACAGTGGCATTAGGGTGTGCAACCAGCAGATCTCTGACACTTTAAATTTAGTTTCTCTTGTGGATGTTTGGTAGCTTGTTCTGTTGTTGTCATTACAACATACAGGTATATATATAAATATATATATATATATATATTAGATAAGTAGTGAGACATTGGTAACAAAGCTAATGTTTGTTGAAGGCTGTGACATACAAGTCTGATCTTTGTTAGATCCTTTCTTTAATTCATAATAAGTATGACTTACCTGCAGGTTCTGAGATGATGTTTGCTAAATTCTGCACTAGATCATTTTGATTGATCTTCTCTAAAACTATTCTGGTCACTGTAATAGTATTGATACTGTAGGTCTGGAACATCATATCCACCGTGTTCACCCTGTTCACATTCTCCAGTTTACACTTTGGGATTACTGGGAAGTCTTTTAGGACTCCCTGCAGGTACCACTTAAATTTTTCAAAGTCGTCGGTTCCCAAATCTTCTAAAATTCCCAAGACGACTTCTTGAGGCGTCTCCATCTTTTATCCCTGCAAAGATCCAAAAGATACCAAAAAAGAACACCATCATTTAACAGAGATTCTTTAGGGAGTTTAAAAATACTTAGATTATCAAAACAGACCAGTTTTCTAGATTATATTGTGATGGTGTGAATATATAATTCAAGATTCATTCATGGATAATTTTATAATAATAATTAATAAACCAAAAGTTAAGATCCTGCATTAATTCTACTGTCCCACTGACCCATGCTGCTGACCTCAGCCTTACATCTGCAGAGAAACAACATCAGAATCAGAATCAGCTTTATGTACCAGGTATGAGGACACATACGAGGAATTTTTCTTGTGCTTACCCATACAAAACAACCAAAACAAAATATACACACCAATATATACACACTTATATATACATACTCTAAACAGAACAATATAGAGGCATGAGTGCAATGAAGGTTCAATAAAATTATTTAAATGTGGAGCATAGTGCAAAGGATACTGGGATAAATAGTATTATGTTATTCTAATTACAATATGAACAATATGAACATTATTTCTCATTGGCTCTTGTCTCTTTCACATCACTGTCAGTGGAATGCATCACCTGCTGCTGTAGTTCTACTCTTTTACTACTACTAGTACTCGTTTATCTCTTTAGACGTTTATCAAAGACACCTCTGTAGCCTCAAAACGCTGAGAACAACACTTTTAAAATTGAACTCATTCTTCCAATGGATCCGGGAGGGTTTGGTCTTACACTCAGGGTTCAAAATTAACTTTTTCTTCCACCAGCCAAATGGCTAGTAAATGTTCAAATTGTACTAGCCACTGAATAGATTACCAGCCGCTTACATATTTTACCAGCATTTGGCTAGTAGATGGTGCTTTTGAAGCATGCTTACAATACCTACATATATGTATCAAATGTTTCCCTAATAGAACCAAATTATTAAGAACTTCTGTCACACACACATACATACACACACACACACACACACACACACACACACACACATATACACACACACACACACACACACACACACACACACACACACACACACACATAGGGAAGTAGGAGGAAAAGAGGAAGTTGTACTCTGTTTATGATATGCCTGTCTATATCTGGGAGCTCTTTTTAAAATTTGATAAAAACGACTACTACTAGTAACGTGTGTCTGCTGTTAAACGGTGCACCTATAAGAATAATAATACACTTTATTCTACAGCATTTTTCTTAATGTTACTGTTGTGAATCTGTTATATTCTGTTACAAACCAAACAAAGACTTACATATGTTTTGATTGGTATTATAAATTAAAGGGGGGGGAGGGTAGCACTAACACACTAACTTGTACTAACACAGTACATTGACTTTGTGTTTTGGTACTTTTACTGCAGTACAGGATAATCATTGGAGACCCCATATTCATTCATGAGTGTTCAGAACATAAATAATAAGTGAGTTTCAGTAATGAATGAATGAGTCCTTTATTGTCCTTCAGTCCCGTCTCACTGTGTCAGCAAAGCTACAGTTCAGTTAAATATTGATCTTGAGTCAGCGCCATAATGGTTAGCGTGGGTCGCTCTCCGCTGTTAGAGCAGCTGACTGACCTTGCACGGTGGCTAACGCTAACGGCTAACTGTTAGCACAGAGCTACGCTCTTCTACACAAACACATTTTCACAGTTTTGATGAAACTTAGATCAGAAATTAGCTGAAAAGTGTCACTTACCAAAAGTTTAACCTGGAGGAAACATATCTGCGTCACAACACAGGAGGAAGTTAAGGAACAGGCTGCTGACACACACACACACACACACACACACACACACACACACAC
>JABXJD010002614.1:0-48385 GCA_013375575.1 Percina caprodes
CCCTTACTCCTGGTTGGACGACCTGCGGTGTCACTCGGTCGAGGTGTGCTCATCGGCCGAGTCCAGCCCCCAGAGCAGCACCCGTCGCCTCCGCTTCCTCCGGCTTTGTGTCGCGGGCCAACAGCCTGCAGACCCATGGCCAGACGTCCACTCAGACCTCGCTACCTCGCCCGACGAAAGAAGAAGATGAGCCCGCCATGCATCTCCGTAGACCCCTGACGGACTGGAGCCTCAGTCTGGCCTCTACTCGGGCCTCGGGGTATGGGACTGGGGCGTTAGGGATGCCCCTGCTGTGCCCAGCCGGGACACCTGCCTGAGGAGGAGAGCGCCTCCAGTGACTCGAAGGACTCCTTTGACCTGGGAGTTGGAGAGGGGTCGACAGGACGGAGGCTCGCCAAACACCAACAACAACCCCAAGCTACTGACTCTTCCCAGAGAGGACAAGCTCTGAGCACTGAACACTGATCCTTTAACACACACACACACACACACACACACACACACACACACAGCTGGACAAAACCCTCCACACACACACACACAGACACACACATAAACACGCGATGCACACTGTGTATCTGTGATGGTCATAGTTCTAGTAATAATGCTGTAGAGAGTAATAATGGTATAGCTACAACAAACATCCTTGGTTTCATGAGTGCAGTACTGTAGTGGTGTGAGCGTCCCTATGTCTTTGTATTGTTACTGCCAAAACAAGCAGAGAAGAAGAGAGCACATGAAACGACAACACAAACATGGCCGTTTTCTCTTCTGCTACGCCTGCATGCCACTGGCTGCAGCTTGACCCCTGGAACATCTGGAGTGACATCAGCACCGGGGATCTGGCGCCCTCTGTGGTCGCTGTCTGAACTGCCTGGGGTAAGACAGGTGGGCTTCGCCCGGTCAGTGGAGGTACCAAGCAATATGAACGTTTTAGAGACACTATTTTCTTAAATTATTGGGCCATAGTGTTTGTACAGGATGTTTTTTTTTAATTCATTTGATTGTTATTTCCATGTCTTTTTTGTGATTTTATTTTGTTTTTTTTGTCAAAATGGTTTGTCTTTGTCTCTCTCTTTTTTTTCCCACCGTAGGATATTTGTAGCTTTCTTGGTTTACTAAGGAAAGTGAACGTTTTTCAAAGTGCTGAAAACCGTGTATTTGTAGGAATAATATATAAATAAATATATATAAAAAAAAAACAAGTCATTAAACTGAGCTTGAGTTTTTAAGCACACACATTTGACCCTGGTGGTTTGATTGTTAAAGGAAAAAGGAGGTTACACTTGAAGTCTTCCCATTGATTGCCTGATTCTCCTGAGTGTCTCACAGCCAACGTCTCTGTGCAGACAGACTAGAACAATTTCAGAACAAAAACAACTTAAAATTGGTTTTACAGTTGTTTTCTTTAAATGACTTCTCTTGTGTGTGTGTGTCTGTGTGTGAGTGCGACTCTAAGGTCGATCAAACCAACGGGCACATTCAATCTGACCTCATAAGACAGAGCCAATATACAAAGGACATTGAAGACTGTTGTGAAGCCAACATTAAGGAACGTTAACACACCTCCCGCACATCTCGACTGCAAACCTTCCCGCGGTCAGTGCTCTCTCTATCACAGTGAATTAATTAATGTAAACAGGAGTTTTCCCATTCAACACAAGGCGAGGCAAAATAGAGGTTCCCTGGATGGAACTTCAGTTATATAGAAGTGTGTACAGCGTAGCTCTGCATCACAGTGTTACTGTGGGAAATAGATTTAAAGGGGAAGTGTGTGTGAGTGAAGGCTGATAACGTGCCTCAAGTGATGTCACGTGAGTCAGCGTTGGTGGAGTCTGAAGACTACAAGAAAAATAACATTTCTGCAAGGCATTTCAGCAACAAGGCAATTCAAAGGGCTTTACATAAAAAGAGAAATTAAAAGAGAATGTAAAAACAGCTTAAATAGAATAAGACAGGTACAAAATACTAGGAAAAAAATGGAAGGAAAGGAAAAAATACAAGGAAAATATGTACTGGGGACAAACACTTTTGCCAGATCTTGACTTTGGTTAGCTAGATCTCGAGTTTGAGTTGCGAAATCTTGACTTTGACATGGAGAAATAATAATTTGAAAAAAATTTAAAGGAAAGAAAAATTTAAATCAATAAAACGTACTGGAACGATTACTTTTGCGAGATCTTGACTTTGTTTTGCGAGATAGTTTTATTTGCAAGTTCTACTAGCACGCTAGCTAGTATTTAGCTAGCTAATAGCACGACATGATTACATCTTGGTTGTATACATACATCAACATTTAGACATTTAGCTAGTTTAAAGTAACGTATAAAACTTAGCTTTGTTTATTTTTTCATATAGCTAGAAGGCTAAACAAGTCTTACCGTTTAAATAACGTCCATGCTGATTCCTAACAGACAGCTTTGTCAAGTCAGTTTGGGCTTTAGATACATTTTACACAGCGGCCATTGTTAATGACGAATCATGTTCCGCTATGAACGTGCACACACATATTGTTTTTAATTACAAACATGGTCGGTCAGCGGCTGCGCAGCAGCAGCCGCCGATGCCGGTAACGCTCGTATGACAGAGTGCACAGAACGAAGCTTTGTGACTAACGCTAGCCTCTAATGACTAGCATCTAATAACTAGCATCTAATGACTAGCATCTAATATCTAGCATCTAATGACTAGCATCTAATAACTAGCAAGCACTTGCACCGCTGCTGCCATACAGTGAGTATCTTCCTAAACACACGCTGCAGGCTGGTGCTTCCGTCTCCACCCTTTTCCTTTTCTCCTCTGTTCATGCCGAAACAGAAATCCAGCACCAGGTCCGAGTACTTTAAGCTCTACGTTAGCTAGAGTTACGTTCCTCTAATATGATTGGTAGGTGAACTGAATTGACTCAATAATATAAAACCGCATGCAAGTTCCCAAATTTATTTTTGTATTTATTTTCCTCACGGCCGCATGCTGGAGATAAGGCACAGTGCCGGAAAACTTTGAGCTCTGTTAACTACACCAGCAAGTAAGTAGTGGAGACTGTGACCCCCCCGGTTCAATGCCCAGTATCGGCTTGGCTGTTTTGTGTGTAATTTGCATGTTCTTCCAGACTTTGTTTGCCATACTTTACTGTGAATTTGTATCACTTTTTCGACATACTACTGTATACGACTATTTTTGACAAGCTATACTATGATTTTTTCATAAGAAATATGTACATTTTCAGCTCTTTAAGGACATTTGTGTTTGTATTCAACTTGTTTCTACCATGTGTACTTACATACAGGTTGTTCTTTTTTAATCACTGTTAAAAGTTTAATGCTTCTTTATGTTTTTCTGTTGTTTTTTTCCCCGGGGCTGCTCAGCGTGGGTGATGGCACAGCTACAGCTACAGTGGTGTTGAGAGAGAATAATGTTCCTTCTCTTTAACTTGCATTCACGACACAAGTTTTACTTCTCCACATATATAAAACATTATTGACATTATTCAACATTTGAATGAAATTCATAAAAAAAAATTGTTGTTGTAGTATACTCTATATTCAAACAAACAATTACAAACAATACACTGAGACAGTGGAACACACCCAGAGCCAAAAAACAGAGAGGAAAGCTGGGAAGGAGGGAGACAAAACAACACGTGCAGAACCACACACACACACAAACAGACACACACACAGACGGACAGACAGACACAAGACGAGGACCAATCACATGCGCAGGTTGAGGTTGAGGACCTCAGATTCAGCGATTGCGCCACGTGTCCAGGAGTCTTTCCCGCGCCCATGGATGCGCCATCAAAAGTTCCATATAGAAATTCATACTAATTAAAACTGTTCTCACTAATTCACCTTCTTCTTATGCAATTATGCCAGGAATCCAGTTCAGCTTTAGCAATTTAGCTTTTCAGCAATCACAAGTATTTTCTGCAAGAAATGCATTTTCTAGTATTTAATGTGGCCCTTTTCTTTTTCTTTTTTTTTTTTGGCGCTGTGCAAATATTCCACCAAAACACGTTCCTACCCGTGACTATTTTGCAGAGCCACCATCGCTGCGTCCGGGCTTAACGCCGTCCAAGACCATTGTGATTGGTTTTAAAGAAATGCAAACAACCCAGAGCATTTGTTTTCTCTTATCCTACAATTCCTGTTTGATGTAGCCAGACCTTCCGCAGCGCTGTGGAGATAGGTCTGGCAATGCAAGATTGACAGTCACTTAACATGGTGCCTGGCATTGTAGAAACAACTAAACTTTAGATTAGATTACATTCAACTTTATTGACATTACACAGGTACAGGTACAAGGCAACGAAATGCAGTTTAGGTCTAACCAGAAGTGCAATAGCAGCAAGTGCAGGATATACAATGGTCACATAAGTGTAGGACATGGATTCCTGTCATTGCTTATCATTTAGCGTTGCCAAGAGGCCACCTTCCCCAAAATCTGTTGCATTCCTTAAGGATCAGTTTGATGAAGGCTGCACTTAGGATGCATTGCTTTAAAACCTTTTGATGGTTGTTATCTATGGCTTGGTCTCAGCAGCACCTTAAAGAGCTGTGTATCACATAAGTGTCAGAAGAAAAAAAATGTCTTGAGGGATATGCACGTTCTTCCATCTAGAACAGGATCTGCATCTTCTTCAGGCTAAAAGCTATTTCTAATTTCCTCTTGTTACTTTTTGATTTGAACAATGGGATGCATAGTTGTCAGGCAGTGAGAATGATGTAACACTGGTTGTAATCAGAATTCTTGCTCTGTATGTTATTGTCACATGCATAAATGAGGTCGCATTCTAAAATATCCTAAAAGCTTTATCACACATAACAGCATACAGGTAAAGAATGCAGAGACGCAGGAAACATGGCAACGTGGACATGAACAGAGGAAAAGTTATCTAATGAGGCTCTAAAACATTATATATTTCTTACAGCATTTATAAGACGCATGAAGCCATTCTTTGTATCAAATTAGACCTAAGAAATTTGTTTTTTATTAAGAAGAAAGAAAACAAGCACTCTAATTGGACACCATCTACAACATTTTGCTGTAATTAGAAAACACGTTTTGCCATATAACAAATTATACTATAAGTAAACACTCTCATACCAAATGGTACTCTAATTAGAAGCTAACTATATACAAAGGTTTTATAATAGTCAGACAAAACACTGAGAGCTCAGAGGACAATACATTTATTTGGCATTTATTAAACATAATTTCACTTTCTCACAGTATTGCTCATTAGAAGAAAACTGTACCGTTAAGTAATGTCAAACCACGTCGAGTCACATCTGGCCACATCGTCACACAGTCCCCTGAACCTGGATGTTCTCTCAATTCCCGTGGAGTTTGTAGGTGGTAATAGATAGCTTAATACTTGCTAAATCAGCACTAGTCCCATATCAGTTAAGTCATCAGACCATTTAATGCCACGTCACTATATGGCCACAGGCCAAGGCCTTGTATCTTTATTTCCCAGTTACTTCCTCATTAATGTGTGCTTTGAAACACATGACACCATACCGTACCATCATTTAAAGTGAGATATATTGTTATATTGGGAGGGTGGGGGGGCAGCAGTGTTTACAAATGTCTTTTTCAGGGGCTCAGAAACAGTAGTAGTGTGGAAAATATTTGTTTTTAAACCAAAAGGATGTAGTGTAGTTGCAGCCTTAGAAGGTTATTTGTGACACATTACAACATATCCTAACTGTAAAATGCAATAACATATCTAACCTTAACCCAAGACACCTATTAAAGCTGTATTGGCGTAACGATGGGACACTGTCACTAGATCACTAGTTATTAGTAAGTAATATTACTGGAAAAAAATGGTTAATTGATGACTTCTTCGTAATACCTTTGTATAATAATATCAAAGTATAGTATATGTTGGGTATAATACGGCATTACATAAGGTTCCTAGTTACAGCATACTTTAGGTATATGGTGTCTAATAACGGTGTCCGGTTACTGTCTAATCAAGACTACAATATTTAAAATTTAATACAAAGCATAGCTTATTACATCTTATTAGTGTACCGTACAATTAAGTGCGACCAACATCACTATACACCGTTAACTTATACCTTTAATGATCAGCGTGAGTTGTCAACATGATTCCCTGCACACATTTGCTTAGATTTCACAAACACAAACCAAAGCTATTCAGGAAAAATATATGACTTAAACATGCACATCCGCAGGGATCTGGGCTCTATATTTGCTCTGTAATGCTCTTTAAAGTGTAAATATATGGTCTAACTGTTGAATGAATTAAACCATTATACGTATTCTTGAAATTGCGAACATCTCAGCAGAAGCAAAAGATATCTGCTAAGGAGCTTGTGGTTAAATGGCATCATGATGTGAGCATGAAACATTTATAGGGATCCTGCTGTTACATAGTGTAGAGACAATAAAAATAAAGTAACGGCTACTCAAAGCACTTTTACATAGCACAGGATCCATTCACCATTCACACACTATGGCCAAGGCTGCCGCTCAGTGTGCTCATCAGATGAACACTCACACACATTTACACTCCGATGGCGCAGCATCGGGGCAACTCTGGGTTCAGTGTCTTGCCCGAGGACACTTTGACATGAGACTGTAGGGCCAGGAATTAAACCACCAACCTTCCAATTGACAGCTCTACCACTGAGCCACAGCCGCCCGTAAACAGCAATCTGATCTAATCAACAGATTGAGACACTGTGATGTTGGTTTTCACTATAGATTAGATAGATATAGATATATCAGATATTTCAAAGGCAGACAGACTCAAACTCAAAATGCTTGGCTCAGCACAGATGTAGTCACATTTGGAATTTCTCCAAACCGCCAAAGAGATGGAGAAGTAGCTTTTATGACGTACTGTAGTGTTGCATTCTTATGACGTACCCATGTTCCCTCCACTTGCCTTATCTTACACTTAACTGGGTGAGTGTGTGTGTGTGTGTGTTGGGAGGGGGGGACCCATCTTATTAAAATACAGACCTGTTCTGGTAATATAAGTGTTACTGCAACAATAACTAAGGCAAACCTATATGCAGAATCAATATGTGCTCTCACTTTACAACTTTAACAACCGTATGCTATTAAAACAGAATACAACATGATATAATGATAGCAAAGCTGAATGATGGATGTAATTTATCTGCAAGATTTTGCTATTCTGCACATGTATTGATCTCATGAGCTTTTTAATAAGTTCTCACATTGGACCTGCATAAACAAGCACAAAGTGCTTACTTGCTCAGGCAAAAAAAATATGACAACTCTTGCTGTAAAAAGCTTGACTCGCCATCTGCGGGCTTTAAATTAGGCTCAGAAGAGTTTGTATTTTGAGGACGTCAGCTGAAGTCGACTTGGCTTCACAGAACCGACTGGAGTCCAACGGAGAGTGACAGCAAAAAAGAAAAGTGTCCAAACTTGTCCAATGCTGTCCATGCAAACTTCTTGAAGCAATCCTGGCTGCTCTGTGCAGTGCTTTGGGCTAAATGCTAACATCAACATGCTAACTTGATCACAATGACAATGCTAACATGTTGATGTTTAGCAAGTTTAACCCTCATGTTGTCCTTGGGTCAAATTGATCAATGTTCTTTTTAATTCCCCAAAATAACATGATTGATTCCACACAACGCTCTTTAGCAAGTACAAATCTCTACTTTCATTAATTTTGGATGCATCTTATTCAATTTTATAGCATTTGGAAAAACAAATTGAAGTGGTTTTGAAATAGTATTGATTAAAAGTTGACATATTCCAGTCTGTGATTATCCATCAACATCCATTCCTTTACTTTTAGTCTAAATAATTCCTAATTTCTGCTTTTCTAACTCAAACATTAGGTATAATCTCCTATAAATGAGGTTTATTGACCATAAATTCCAAAAATAACTGTAAAACTAAAGTTAATAAGTTAGTGTTACGTGGTGTCAAATATCAAAATAAAGTGACAAACATTGAAAAAAAGTCAAAAGTGTTAAAAAAAGTGACAAAAATGTAAGAAAAAGTTTAAAACGTCAATAAAAAGCATCAGCAAAAGTGTTGATTTTCAACACAAGGGTTATTGTTTCCATGTAACCATCTTAGATTAGCATTGTAGCATGCTAACATTTCCTAATTGGCACTATTACTATTTTAACCTAATGATGGCGCTAGACTTCATTCTCCGCAGTGCATATATGATTCCTTCATCATGAGGTGACCATGGATGTCTTTACTGCCACATCTAACATGAAGCATGACTTAACAACAGGTTAAAAAGCACTTGGAACCACACCCAGAGGGGCTGTCGCAGTGAACCGACACCCTGCAGCCAGGCAAGACGTAAACCACTGAAAGTCAGCAAAAAACACCATTTTCAGCTGGTGTTAAGTTGCTCTTTAAAACCAACAATGTTATGCTCACTGTCGTGTGAGAAGAAATGGATTGCTTGGATAATACATGATGCATGTCTGTATTTGCATATATCTTCCTTTTGTATGGCTTTGAGGAGTAAACCTGATCCTGAAGAGAGACTTCTCGTTCTGAATAAACTTACATTTAATCATTAAAATGCAGCTCAAGACCCAAAAACAAGAAGCAAAACTCCTTGAGCAAAAATGGATAAAGGAAAGAGTCTTTCGAATGGCGAGTGGAGGTTCAAAGCCCTTCCAGATGGTTCTCTCCACAAGACAACAAGTTATTAGCATGTACTGTTGATGTGAAGTGAGTTACCACCAGCAGTAGTCCGGTCTCGAAATACCATTTGAGCATTACAAATTTGAAAATATAGCCTCTTAAAAGTATATTTAGAACAGATTAAAAAAAGTGTGATTAATTTGCCAATAATCACGAGTCAGCTGGCCAATCCTGCAATTTATTATGATTAACCCTTGTGTTGTCTTCTTGTCAAAATTGAAAATCAACACTTTTGATGCTTTTAATCAATGTTTGTCATTTTTTTGACATTTAGTTTTACAGTTATTTTGGAATTTATGATCAATAAACCTCATTTATGGGAAATTATACCTAATGTTTGAGTTAGTCAAGCAGAAATGAGGAATTATTTAGACTAAAATTAAAGGAAAATATGTTGATGGATAATCACAGACTGGAATATGTCAACTTTTACTCAATACTGTTTCAAAACCACTTCATTTTTTCTCCAAATGCTACAAAATTGAATAAAACACCCCAAAATTAATGAAAGTAGAGGTTTGTACTTGCCAAATAGCGTTGTGTGGAATCAATCATGTTATTTGGGGTAAAAATAACATTGATAGAGGAAAACGGGTTAATTTGACCCGAGGACAACATGAGGGTTAAATAATTCGTAGCACTTCATAATAAGGGCACATGAATTATCATGAATTCACGCATGACTTCATGTATGAAAAGCATGAATTCATTCATGTAGTACTTCATGAACTATCAGTAATGTACAAGGATTAATAGTATCTCATACATGACTTAATGTATCAATTAATTTCAATCATGATTTCAAATTTATTATTAATGTCTTCTTCATTGGCAAATCTGTCAAAGTGACTAAAAATGGCTAAATCCTTTAGAATATATGTACACTTAAGTGAAGAAGACCTGAACATCATTAATAAATCAGCCGTCATGATGACTGAAATGCCTTAATTGATGCATTAATTGACCTACTGTTATTGAAATAAGCATACTATACTATTAATCATTGTACTGATAGTTATAAAAAGTACATGAATGAATTCATGCTTTTTCATGCATGAAGTCATGCATGAATTCATAATAATTCATGTACCCTTATAATAACTTACTAAATATAATCGACCACCCTGCTATATAGATGTATACCAGCAGAAGTTAACAGGTAAGTAGTGATGACGCGTACTCCATTAACACATGCTTACACATGCTGGTTTAAATGCATGACTCTTTCCTGTACCAGGACTGTCTACTTAGCTTTGCATAAGAATTAGCAGCAGCTAGCGCTCAGATGCGAGCTGTTGCTGGACAGAGACAGCTCGAGCAGTGGACAGCCCTGTCTCTAGAAAGCCATCTCAAGAATAGCAGTGTACATTTCTTGCCTGCAGTAACAGTGTGTGAATATGTGTGTTTTCTTTTAGTTTGTTGATTAATGATAATGCTCTGAGATAAAGAAGTTGGAATCACTAACATTTTTATTTTTTTATTCTTACTTTGAAGTAGTCTGAAATCCTTCAACATGACTAACCAATCCCAGGTGTGTGCGAATATATCAAATAACAGTCCAGACTGGTATTTCCTCACTACTTTCCTTAAAAACTCAATAAATCGTATGACAAAACCCGACAACACAGCCATTTAGAACACAATTCCACTCCCTGGCAGTGGTTATCCAACAACTTTCTCACTTTTTCCACTCTTTTCTTTAAGCTCCTATTACATTCTCCACTGCTTTTTCTCACCTGTCTTGGTTCTTTTATATGTTCATTCCGTTCATGGCTGACAGCAGGGCACCTGAGAAGTGCTGGAATATTCTGAATTCATGTATCATTTTTGTTTTTGTACACTGTATGTCTGGATAATTACTGCTTCCATATTTATATCTGATGTCTCATTTTCCACCCTCGTGTTGTCTTCCCTTTGACCATGACAAGCGTTGCTCCCCTTATCTCGACGTTATTGTTGCTTTTTACAATGTTTTTGTATGAAGTTTTTGTATTTTTTTGTATTTTTATTTAATTTTTTCATCGATGTTGCCGCTTTTTCCAACATTTTTCACCCGTATTTCAACTTTTTTTTTATTTATTAAAACCCTTTCAAAATGGGTCAAATTTGACCCGAAGACAACACAAGGTTAAAAAACAAGGCAGACTAAGTATATTACGGCTTCAAATACAGGACGCCTGAAGATCTGGGGCCTCATGTATAAACATACATTAACGTACATTGGTTTTCATGGACTCTTTATGATGTATAAAAAAAATTAACTTAACGTAAGAAATTCTTGTCTGGCTCTGTAACGTGGCGAAATCTAACAGAAAAGTGCCAAAAATCACCAAAATTACATTTCCACTTCACTTACTGGCATATGTCGGTGACGATGTCTATGAAAAAACATAATTATATCCACTGATATTCCATAAATGTTTGATAATTGGATAATATTTCACATCGCGCTGGACTCAGTTTCACTGAGAAAAGGAATGGCATTACATCGGTAGGATAAACTGCTTATTGTGCGGGATTTGGACTGACACTGAGATACATGTTGCTCTGTATCTGGTGTGGCGCTGCCACTATTGGCTTGGTTTCCACTTCAACATTAGACTTTTTTTTGTCATTTCTGCCATGGTTCGGTGCATTTACACCATTAGCATTTTCTTTTATTGTTTATCCAAGATGACAAACCTCCAAACTGAACATTTTTTTCTCACCTCCATCTATGCAATCAGCACCTCCAACATCACAAGAAGGATAACTTGTTGTGATTGGACAAAGAATGACATTGAGGCCAAATTTATAGTCATTTCCATATCAAGACGGAGTCGGTGGCTGCTCGTTCACGTGCGCTCAATTTCACGTTGATTGTGATGTATAAGGAAAGGTCTGCAGGACCTGGTGTACGCCCGGTTTTATACATGTGAATATCTTCTGGTTTGAAAGCTACGCAGTCTTTTATACATAAGGTCCCTGCTCTTTTGGCAGAACTAGTGCTGTATGGCACGGCCTGTTCCGAACAGGCCATTTCTTTAGTTCTTGGTATTATTATTTTTTCACAACTTTATTGTGTACATTGTCACTAACAACATGTGACTAGGTTTGGGTACCGCAGTGGTTCTTAACCTGGGGGTCGCCAGATGGTTGGGGAGAAAACAATAAAATAACATTCTAGACTGAGGAATGGTTTTTACATTACTTTGTATTTGGTATATGCCATGGGTTATATTCAGAGCGTCATGTGTAGATCAGGAGGTCTTGGAACACAGAAAGGGGATCTGAAGAAGGCGGGACAGGAGGAGAGAGAGGCTATGTTCACACTTGGTGTCTTTTTTGTCAAGAAAAAGTTGACTAGGGTGCTTTTGTAGTGAAAAAGAAAGCATTTGTATTCCAAAAAGCAACCAAGAGCATTGTTTGTTGCTAGAACAACAGCTACTGCTAGAGACAAAGAGGTGGAGCGAGCTAGAGAAAGAACAGAGAGAGAGAGATAGTGCTATGTTATATAAAACAAAGCAAGTTCCCTGTATAGGGAGGACCTGGTCATAAAGTATAACTCGCTGTGTTTCTACTCCATTTTACTTTGTTGGTATAGCCCTGATGGCTGGGGGGGGAGGGGGTTTCAGAAAAGTTGAACTTTTAAAAACATGTACAATAAATGCATATATGCAACTCTCTCCTGATTGCAATCATGTGCACCGCGCATTTACACACAGTTATTCCTGTAGTCTCAAGGCAAAACGACAATTCAGCATTCACAAATATATATATATATATATACATACACACACACACACACACACACACACACACACACACACACACACACACACTGGTCAAGCTTTAAATCACATCCACTTTGCAAATAACCATTAAAATAACATATGAAGAAGCAGTAAACTCACTTTTTCACGCACAACCATAAGTTTTGCATTTAAATGGTGAGGACAGAGGGCCCTCCTTTTTCAATTGCAGATATTGTACTGCCTCCTGCATGAGGCGAGCATGGCTGGTTGTCATAGCGCCGCCATTGTAGTATGAAAAGTCCGATTGATTGATGTTGATTGATGACACCAGGTAGAGGTGAGTAGTAATTACACATTTTAAACCTCTACGTTTTGCTGCAGCAGAGATCTGTGTTGAGTTTCTCCAAAACCAAATGTTAAAGTTGGCCCTGACATTTCCTGTGAAGCCAGAACAAAGCCTCTCAGAATAACCATGAGGTTTCTCAGGTTGCTAAGGGAACGTGTTACAGCGATTCCAATATATAAATATATATAATTGTTTGTAAGAGAATGTCAGGTTAGATTACATCACAAGACAGCAGCCTGGCATTGTTTTTGTGTGACTGAATTAGAAAGGACTGTCTGACACCAGTAGCTGTTGTGGTACCAGCTTTGGTTATTTGATCACAAGCCCTAGTATGGGGTTACGTATGAATGTCTGTCCAGTGAGTACTGTTGATAAAGTGAATTATTCAAGCATGAGTACAGACCATGGAAAGGTTTCAAAGCAAGCCTCTTTCTGCAGCTAATAAATATAAGTACTCTCATCTGATGCCAGTCTCTGTAATAATCTGCCACAGCCAATGGATCCAACGAAAGTACTAACACCGAGCCTCTGACAAGCTGTTGTTGAAGAACATTACGAAGGTGTTATTTAATGATGAGTCCTGCTGTGTTGCTAATGAGCTGAACACTAACAGATGGTGCCTGTTGCTTGCAATTCAAAAAGACCAGAGTTCATGGAGAGAGACAGACGTACACTCACCTATAGGATTATTAGGAACACCATACTAATACTGTGTTTGACCCCCTTTCTCCTTCAGAACTGCCTTAATTCTACGTGGCATTGATTCAACAAGGTGCTGAAAGCATTCTTTAGAAATGTTGGCCCATATTGATAGGATAGCATCTTGTAGTTGATGGAGATTTGTGGGATGCACATCCAGGGCATGAAGCTCCTGCCCACCACATCCCAAAGATGAGATCTGGTGACTGTGGGGCCATTTTAGTACAGTGAACTCATTGTCATGTTCAAGAAACCAATTTGAAATGATTGGAGCTTTGTGACATGGTGCATTATCCTGCTGGAAGTAGCCATCAGAGGATGGGTACATGGTGGCCATAAAGGGATGGACATGGTCAGAAACAATGCTCAGGTAGGCTGTGGCATTTAAACGATGCCCAATTGGCACTAAGGGGCCTAAAGTGTGCCAAGAAAACATCCCCACACCATTACACCACCACCACCAGCCTGCACAGTGGTAACAAGGCATGATGGATCCATGTTCTCATTCTGTTTACGCCAAATTCTGACTCTACCATCTGAATGTCTCAACAGAAATCAGACTCATCAGACCAGGCAACATTTTTCCAGTCTTCAACTGTCCAATTTTGGTGAGCTCTTGCAAATTGTAGCCTCTTTTTCCTATTTGTAGTGGAGATGAGTGGTACCCGGTGGGGTCTTCTGCTGTTGTAGCCCATCCGCCTCAAGGTTGTGCGTGTTGTGGCTTCACAAATGCTTTGCTGCATACCTCGGTTGTAACAAGTGGTTATTTCAGTCAAAGTTGCTCTTCTATCAGCTTGAATCAGTCGGCCCATTCTCCTCTGACCTCTAGCATCAACAAGGCATTTTCGCCCACAGGACTGCCGCATACTGGATGTTTTTCCCTTTTCACACCATTCTTTGTAAACCCTAGAAATGGTTGTGCGTGAAAATCCCAGTAACTGAGCAGATTGTGAAATACTCAGACCGGCCCGTCTGGCACCAACAACCATGCCACGCTCAAAATTGCTTAAATCACCTTTCTTTCCCATTCTGACATTCAGTTTGGAGTTCAGGAGATTGTCTTGACCAGGACCACACCCCTAAATGCATTGAAGCAGCTGCCATGTGATTGGTTGATTAGATAATTGCATTAATGAGAAATTGAACAGGTGTTCTTAATAATCCTTTAGGGGAGTGTACATGAAACAGGAAGACGTAGCCATCCCTGTGAGTTCAGAACTGACAACTGCCTTCCTTTCAGCTCCAAGGAAGAAAGGATGTAATGTAGAGTTGGTGCCAGCCCACTGCTTTGGGATGTTACTTTTAAATTAATAATCTTAATTGGTTTGAAAATGTCAAGTTGAAGTTTGTAAGTTTAAACAGCTTTAGGTGTGTTCCTATTACCACTAGTTAGCATTAATAAAATATTGTGGGTGTAGACTTTAGAGGGAATCAGAGGATTGGCAACACAAAAAGAGAAACAGCAGCTGCTGCTACACAGAGGCAGCAAGGCCTGACATATATACAGTTGTGGCCAAAAGTTTACATACAGTTGTAAAGAACACGTGTGTCATGGCAGTTTTAGTTTCCAATGATTACTACACTCTTATTTTTCTGTGATGGAATCATTGGAGGACATACGTCTTAGTCACAAAAACCTCAAAGTCACTCAAAGTCAACTCTTTGGACTTTATTATTGGTCTTCTGAAAATGTGACTAAATCTACTGCGTCAGAAATATACATCCAGCAACCTCACCACAGCAACCTGTGGTGATGTAGAAATTCGAAATTTTGGATGCAATATAGTTCCAGAACTGACCAACAGGAGAGACTCCCAGATCATGTGAAGATATGTGCCTTGTGCTTTAATTGGACAGAAAGTTCATAAAGAGCTGTTAAATATTTTCATGTTGTGCATTGTTAATTTTTAATAGTTAAAAGCATAGCCCTAAATTGTAATCCATGGCAGGAATAGCATCCTTTAGGCATAGCTCTTGAGTTTCTGATACATTTCCATTGCTGGTCAGATCTACTTGTTGTATGATGCTCTTTCAACATTGTTAACAACTTGCAGCAATGACAGAAAACAGAGCACTATACTGCAAGTATATTCATCTCAGTATTTCTCCGTTTAGATGTCTTTTCGAAAGAGATGTTCCTTAGTTAAAACTTTAGTGCGTACTTTTTGATATTAATGAACGTCTGTTACATTCAAGCCATTGCCAAATGAGTTGCTACAAACCTAACTAAGACCATCAGCTTCACACAACTCTCTAACTCTATTTGTCAGTGTTCAGAAGATTGTGAAGATAATAACCTCTTCTGAAGAGTCTATCATGTTTTGTTGTCATTACTTATAATTTCTCATGGGGGCAACAGAAACTACACACTGTCCCCATATTTCCTCTCTGAAGCAGAAATATCTCCAGTATGCTGGTGTGATGCAAAGTACTCACGTGTTATATGGCAATGCACGTCATAGCATTGTGCATGAAAAGTGTGTGTAAATTAGCAGATCTTCAACAGGGGGTCCGTGATCCCTAGGGGGTCCTCAGAGCTACTGCAGGGGGCCTGCCAAATTTCTTTTTTCAAAAATGAAATATGTCTGAAAATATTTATTAACATGAATCTAACATAATAGCAAAGATAAATTGGCCTGTTACCTGTTGGAGATAAGCTTACTATATGTTAGTTAGCCACTATGGTAGCCAGACATGTATGTTTAACGTTAACCCTTGTGTTGTCTTCCCGTCAACCATAAAAAAAAAGCAAAAAACTGTTTTGGTCACTTTTTTCAACATCATTATCACTTTTTCAACGTTGTAGGTGTTTGTTTTTTGTAAGTTTTTTGATATTTTTAATGTAACGCTTTATTTTGATGGCAAATTTTTTGTGACAAAAAACAATTAACTGAAAACGGGTCAAATTTGACCCAAGGACAACATGCAGGTTAAAAGCTTATGTATAAATAATATATATGGCCTATTGCCATTTTAATGGCAGGTTCATCTATGACAATAATTGTCAGTAAGAACCTCCTGGCATCAGGGATTTAACGATGTATTGTTCTATAACCCTCTGTTTGGTATTCCAGCAGCATATGTTCACACCTACTATATGGTTTTATAGACAAGGCCAGGAATAGATTCTTAAAAGAGAAAAGTGACTTTGACAAGAACCCCAAACAGAACAAAACTGTCGGGCAATGTACTTCCGTTGTCAAGTACCCACATTTACAAAACACTTTGAATAATCTGCAGAAGGTTCAGAGTATAGATTTTTGGTAGCGGAACAAAATACACTATACATTAGAGCACTACACTACTTGGCTTATGCATTGTCAATGCCACTATAAGCATGTGGTTGTTGTTACACATTCTGTCCACTAGAGGGACTTCCAACATTAGCCTGAAGGGGACCTACGTCATGGCGCGTTGCATTTCTTGCACACCGCTTTTGTTTACATTACATTTGGCCCTGCTTCACACAAAGCAAGAGTTCTGAGTCTCCACTGCAATCATGAAAGTTTTGTGACTCTGCCTCGGCCTTGATATTTAGGTAAGCAGCTCTCATCCGCATTATTAAAGCCCTGAGGAAGCTTAGTGGGTTCAAGGGTTGGACGTTTTATGAAGATCAGCCACTGCAGTTACATTAAGGACTTAAATCCACAGGTGTCCTTTAGCTTTGAGCCAGCCAGAGGAAATGTGCTGCCACTGCTGTGGTATGATCTTCCCTGCTGGCAAATTCATCAAAACCACAGAGCTGTCCAGCGGATGTCAGCTTTTAGAAGCCTCAGAGCATTTTTAGGTGGAAGTCAGTGGTATGGTTACACATACACATAAAATATGTATGAGAACTGTATCTGACAAGGATGCCCCAAAAGTATATCTTTGCGTGCATGAATGTGTGATTCCAGCTTTTTTCAAGTTGTATTCCTTTGGAAGGTTGAAGAGCCAGCGATTAGGTTTCCTGCTGTTGCTGAAAGGACACACTCAGACGGATGATCCCCAAGGAATCCTGAACCACACGAGCGCTAAAACATTCAGTTTCTCCCTGCTCAGCAGTCTTCTACAACCTGCAGGTTTAGTACCCATTCATATAATGTTCTGGCTTTTGTCTGGTTGTTGTTCTGTAGACTCTTGTCAGAGGGAACCCCATTTTTCTCATGTTTACAGAACACTCACCTGTTTAAATAACTTGAAAACCCCCCCAAAAAGGGGTTTCTTTTCAGGAAATTGCTTTCAAAATCAGTAAGATTGTATCAAAGTGAATTGCCTAATAGCTAATGGGAAGCAGAAGTCCCTGCAGCTTGTCATAGCAGAATGGCCTACAGTGAGTCAGAACAGTATTGTGATTATTTTAAGTGTATGGAAAAAGGAAATGGGGTGTTGGCAAAATGGGAGAAATATGTGAAGTTCTAATAGGAAGAAAGAGAGACGTTTCAGAAGAGTGGAAAAAGGAAAAGAAGCAAAGGATGAACAGCACTCATTTCACACAAGACCAAGAATGAAATGTAGGCAGTTTCACATGACAACAAACTTAGCCAGAGGAATATTTAATTTCATGTCTTCCAATGTGAAGTAGATGAGATAATCAGTTCATTCAGACATGACAATAATTACAATAGAGATCAGTAAATCTTTTATTGGTTTAACCACGTGATAAAATGCAGCAGACGATGACGGGACTCTTAATTAATCTGCCTGCTCTGTGATTCCCTTTGGAAAAAAAACTTATTAAAATACTTTATTACCAAATCAACATAATTGATTGGCATTTGTCATAGTGAGCTCAGTTAAATACTGAGAAAGAATATAAAGAGTAAAACCCCTTACTAACTCAAACACATAATATACATACACATACATATTATGTTTACATAATAAACATAATATAAAACCAATGAAAGTGGTATTATACTGTACATACCCATGACATAATAAAAGAATCATAAAAGCCTAAAACACATAGGTAAAATGAAATACAACCAGTAAGAACACCATAGATACCTAATGTTATTTAACCTGCTGACTGGCTAGCAGTGCTATCTACAGTGGTGTGAAAAAGTGTTTGCCCCCTTCCTCATTTCCTGTTCCTTTGCATGTTTGTCACACTTAAGTGTTTCTGAACATCAAACCAATTTAAACAATAGTCAAGGACAACACAAGTAAACACAAAATGCAATTTGTAAATGAAGGTGTTTATTATTAAAGAAAAAAAATCCAAACCATCATGGCCCTGTGTGAAAAAGTGATTGCCCCCCTTGTTAAAACATGCTATAACTGTGGTTGTCCACACCTGAGTTCAATTTCTCTAGCCACACCCAGGCCTGATTATTGCCACACCTGTTCACAATCAAGGCATCACTTAAATAGGAGCTGCTTGACACAGTAAGGTCCACCAGAAGATCCTTAAAAGCTACACATCATGCCGAGACCCAAAGAAATTCAGGAACAATTGAGAAAGAAAGTAATTGAGATCTATCAGTCTGGAAAGGGTTATAAAGCCATTTCCAAAGCTTTGGGAATCCAGCGAACCACAGTGAGAGCCATTATCCACAAATGGCGAAGACATGGAACAGTGGTGAACCTTCCCAGGAGTGGCCGGCCGCCCAAAATTACCCCAAGAGCGCAGCGCGACGACTCATCAAGAGGTCACAAAGACCCCACAACAACGTCCAAAGAACTGCAGGCCTCACTTGCCTCAGTTAAGGTCAGCGTTCATGCCTCCACCATCAGGAAAAGACTGGGCAAAAATGGCCTGCATGGCAGAGTTCCAAGGAGAAAACCACTGCTGAGCAAAAAGAACATCAAAGCTCGTCTCAATTTCTCCACAACACATCTTGATGATCCCCAAGACTTTTGGGACAACATTCTGTGGACCGATGAGACAAAAGTGGAACTCTTTGGAAGGTGTGTGTCCAAGTATATCTGGCGTAGAAGGAACACTGCATTTCATAAAAGAACATTATACCAACAGTAAAATATGGTGGTGGTAGTGTGATGGTCTGGGGCTGTTTTGCTGCTTCAGGACCTGGAAGACTTGCCGTGATAAAAGGAACTATGAATTCTGCTGTCTACCAAGAGATCCTGAAGGAGAATGTCCGACCATCTGTTTGTGTACTCAAGCTGAAACGAACTTGGGTTCTGCAGCAGGACAATGATCCTAAACACACTAGCAAGTCCACCACCGAATGGCTGAAGAAAAACAAAATGAAGACTTTGGAGTGGCCTAGCCAAAGTCCTGACCTGAATCCTATTGAGATGTTGTGGTATGACCTTAAAAGGCCGTTCATGCTCAAAACCCTCTAATGTAACTGAATTAGGACAATTCTGCAAAGATGAGTGGGCCAAAATTCCTCCAGGACGCTGTAAAAGCCTCATTGCACATTATCGCAAACGCTTGGTTGCAGTTGTTGCTGCTAAGGGTGGCCCAACCAGTTATTAGGTTTAAGGGGCAATCACTTTTTCACACAGGGCCATGATGGTTTGGATTTTTTTTCACCTTTAATAATAAACACCTTCATTTACAAATTGCATTTTGTGTTTACTTGTGTTGTCCTTGACTATTGTTTAAATTGGTTTGATGTTCCGAAACACTTAAGTGTGACAAACATGCAAAGGAACAGGAAATGAGGAAGGGGGCAAACACTTTTTCACACCACTGTATGTTTTGTAAGTTAAGGAGGCGGACAGCTTCAGGATATGTGCTGTTCTGGAACCTGGTTAATTCTTCTTAGTCTTGTGGGAAGGAGATCATTCAAAAGACTGTTAGCTGGGTGAGACAGGCCCATCTTTTGAAGTTATAGATTTCCACTAGGAGTGGGAGATCCAATAATTCTGAATGCAGTACACACCACTTCCTGTCCTCAGTGTCCTAATGTGTTGCCAAACCACACAGTAATTGTGTAGGTAGTGATGCTCTCCACTGTGGCTCTTAAGAACTGCACCAAACCTTTTCCTGGATATGCCAAATTTTGTAGTGGTGTTCTCCAATTTGTGTAGGTTTGGTTTATTTGTTTTACAAAAATAAAACCAAAACTCAAATGAACAAAAATAACTGGTTTTATATACTTATTTACAAACCAAAATAAAATAAAAAAATGCATGACGACTCATTTTTCCAATTTCTGAGCTCAAATGAAAAATGGAAAAATGGATAACCAGCGTTTGTCAGGGTACAACAGGCGGACTCAAATGCACGACTCAGGACCAAAGGTAAACAGGTAAGTACAGTATATTGTAAAAACAATCAGGCAACAGTAAAAAACCTGCAGGCAAAATCATCATCATCATGATGAGGATAAAGTCAAAACTGTCAAGAAAATACTGGGACAACCCGCAATATATATATATATATATATATATATATATATATATATATATATATATATATATATATATATATTGTAAACATAACATGAGAAGCCAGCATTGAAAACTGCTTGGGGAAGTCAATGCAAGATTCCTGGCAGGTGACCATCAGTTTATCACGTCTGCCATTATCGTTTTGAACGGACAGTCACTGCTGTCACAAACACCTTAACCAAGCTGCCAGTAGCTACTCGCAGGACGCTGATTGGTGCGGTAGAAACAAATGCATTAGGTTAAAGTCTGACGATGAAGATGGATTTTTGTTTGACACCTGATCTCGTGATTCTCGCATATCGCAAGAATCCAGCTGCCGTGCAAGGTAACTACACCTCTACACCTGGGATAAAACCACACTCCTGTAAACTATTTCATCGTTGTTTGAGATCAAACAACAAAAGAAAGCAAATTTGAACATCAAACCACACTGTAAGTTGGAAATAGTCATTTCTGAGGGATGAGTACAGTGCTGATTGTCAAGACTTTGGAGAATGTGTTGTTCGGTTTGACCTACTCCAACAAAATATCAAGGACCCATCTATACAGGGACTGTTCAACTCTCATATAAAATAGTTTGTCATGTAGCCTAGATGGGAGAATAGTATTAAAAGCTGAGCTGTAATCAACAAACCGAAGCCTTGCATAGCTGTTAGAGACTGGCATCATCAGCAGGCCTGTTTGATCAATATGCAAACTACAAAGCTACAGATCTGTAATCATACAAACAGCTTGAGTTGTGGTTCTTTGGCACAGGCACAATCACAGCTGACGCAAACCATGCTGGGACCCTCTGCTGTGCAAGGAACCAGTTAAACATCTCAGCTCAAATACAAGTTCACATGCACAACATTTCAGAGTGGCAGCAGATACCAGATCAGGGCTTGCAGCCTCTTCTACTGTTTGGCGTGTACAACCATAGACTCTAAAATAATAGACAAAGTTTCCTGGCCTGAAAAATTAAGGCAGTGGTGCCTTAGACCTGCATTCTATCTAATTTCCAGAAGTCAAAAGTCACTTTCTATAGAAGTCTATGGAAAGATTACCCTTCTTCTCACTTGATTTATTACCTTAATAAAGATTTTAAATTATGGTCCCATAAATCTTAAGACTGATTAAAAAGCAGGGGATGCTTTAGGGTGTGGCTTTATGCCAACCTGCCAATCAGGACAGAGGCTTGGCATTGCTAACCATGGCACCGTGTACATGATGAATAGCCAAAACGTGTTACTGGGTGTTGTTCATGTTTTAATCTTGAATTTTGACTCACTCACTGTGTTTTTAACTTCATCAAAGTTAATTGGTCCAACCCAGCTAGCTAGCTACCACTAGCATTAGCAGGAATATTTGGCAGTTCTGTGTTCTGCCGTACATGCAGATGAATGGCGGTAGCACATGGAAGTCAGCGTTTACCAGCAATTAAATCTCAACTGGATGACCTGCTTCAGAAAGGTGTAATGTCATTTGTTTTAGGAGATAGGTTTCACGGATCCATGCAGAGTATGTCTAGCTCTTACCAGTAAACGGCAGTATAAATGTATTGACAATTATTCAAGTTATTGAGACAGATTTATTAATTATTGACATTCGTTTCATTTGTTATGTGATGGTTTCTTTGCAACCTAGTTTAATACATCATGTATTTACTTTGAATTGTATATCATTTCAGTGTAGCATATCATCATTCAACCTCAGCTTAGAGTCAAACCTGCATGTCCCGTTCAAACTTGTGTCAGCTTCTCAGCAGCCGTGATAGCTCACACCAGAAATGTCATGAACACTGACAAACGAACCCTGCAGGCTAATTTATTATGGGAAGAAAACCAAAGAAATATATTCAAAACTGCTGATGTAATTAATTAAACATGTACATGTGCAAATACTGACTGTTTAAACACAAAGATGTAAATATTTAACCATATAAACATTGTAAATACATTTTTTAGTAAATTAAGTCAAATATGTAAAACATGTAACATTAGCTCAGTTCGTTCTAGCAAAGAATATACTACTGTGACACTGACAAGTTAGTTGTATGACTACATAAATGCAGTCCATTTACATTTACAAGAGCGTATTTCAGCCTTACATAACATTATATTTTCAGAAGTAATTTGGCACATACCTGACAAATTTCATGTTTTTTTTTTAAATATTAAACATCCTCAAGACTTTCTCTAAACATTAGATCACAGTTTCCTTTGAAACGTTATTAGAGCTTGTGGGTAATGTTAGCCAATGTTGTGGAGGTGGTGCGCTGACAGCTCCCCATGGGAGCAACAGAAACTACACACTATAGCTTTAAATTAATTAATTAATAATTGATCTTTTCATGTACACTATGGATAAGAGGAATGCTATCAGTAATAAATAACTCCTCCAATCTGCAGTACACATCACATGGGCTTGAAAGTATTTTATTTAAAGGACTCAAAATTTGAACCTATCCTTTGTCACAGCAGGGAAGGCACAGGTGCGTGACATTTACATTGACTACATTCCATTCATTTGGGCTAGTTCCAGGGCTTCTTCCTGTGCGTGTTGGCTCACTATGACACTCCAATGGAACAGAGCCATGGTTAATATTATTAATTCTGCCTGTGGTTTTCCTGCAATGATCAGTTAAATGAGCACACAGTGCAATAATTACGGTAAGTGCACATCTGGAGTTGTGATTAGGATTTACAACAAATGGCAGAACACTTTAGCAATGAAAGTACCTCAAATGTACGCTTACCCTTTTACCTCTTAGTCTTGTTTTGCACATGAGTATTACATTATTTACAGTGTACCATTACTTTACATCACAGATTTTCTCACCCATCTGGTGTAACAGTGCCAGTTTGTTTAGAGTAGAACTGCAAAGTTAGTTGTCAATTAGTACATTAATCACTGTCTATTTAAAAGATTCTCTGAATCCAACTTCTTAAATGTGAATATTGTCTAGTTTCTTCACTTCTCAATGACAGTAAACTGACCATCTTTGAGTTGTAGACAAAACAAGACATTTGAAGACGTCATATTGGTCTTTATTTGGAAATATTTCTTTTGACCATTTTCTGACATTTTCCAGACTAAGCAACTAATCAATAAATCAAGAAAATAATCAACAGATCAATTGATTGTGAAAATACTTTAGAGGCAGTTCATGTGACTCCAATTGCTTAGGTTTATACCTTTTAACAGTGTATAAGTATGTACAAGCAGGTATAACTCCTAGACCTTTGAAGTATGTTCATGAGTGTATATGTGTGTTCATGTAAGACTGTCTAATCTAAGTCATTACTAACACAAAGGGTGGTAACTGTGGTGTCTAAATGCTATGAATTCAGATGCTGTGAAACAACTGTTCCTCCTCATGTTCCACTCTGCCATTTGCCGATCATTTTAGCACAGATGAGTTAATGTATACAGTATATAGCCGGCAAAATATACTTAGTGTACATCCTTACACAATAATGTATAGTCACAAAAGTGTTATGGTTGGGGGCCGGCTGGTCGTGAGTATTCGTTTTCTTAGTTTTCTGTTGGCTGCTACATCTGCTCTGTTTTGTTCCTGCTGTGTTTTCTTTTTTCCTCACTCTCCCTCCTGCTGAAGCCATCTACCACACACACCTGAGTCTCAATCCATAATCCATAATCATCTACTCCCACCGCTCACACCTGCCTTCCATCTTCAATCAACCACAGTATATCTACCCCGGCTCTTCATCCACTCGTTGCTTGATCGTTGCTCCAGTAACCCTTGGTGAAACTTTCTCCTGAGCTCTTGAGCGTACTAGCCTCTGTGTTTGATGTGTTACTTACCTCTTTTGTTTTTCTCCCGCAGTCTTCTCTGCCATTTCTGTTTTACCGTTTCCGGGCAGCTGGCTTCTCCTCTCGGTCCCCCATCCCATGGCACCCTGCTTCAACCTGTCTCCCTCTACACTCCCAGCTCCAGTCTTTCTTCCTCGCTCCTGGTTCTCCCACGCTTTCCCTGAGAATCCACACCCTTGAGACTCCCGAGCTCCCCGTCTCTGTATTCGTCAGTGGCATCTGCTTCCCCACTTCCCCTCTCACGCCAAACAATAAACCCATTTGCATTGAGCCTTGCGTTTGAGTCCTCCTGTTATTCCCGTCAAAAAGGTTTATGTATTGGTAGATCCCTTTTTGGAGGGACTGGCTGGAAAATGGAATTGTTACATTGGGGTATCTGTATATTGGTGGCATATTGAAATCCTTTGAGGATTTAGTACAACAATTTGGAATCCATGAGTCAAATTTTTTTTTTCATATTTGCAACTTTGCCATCTGATGGTGGGGAATTTTGGATCCAGTTCTTCAGCCACAAAGGCACCGGAATGTCAGGTGTTGATGAATTTTGGAAAAGGTCATGAGGCTGCTGGGTATTATTCTACGCTTATTCAGAACATAGGGGATGGAGTCTGGTCAGCCTTCAATAAGACATGGTGAAGGGATCTAAATATAACACTGGACGATGGGCAGTGGGACAGAATTGGTAGAGATATTAAACCATGTCATGCAATGTAAAGGTGCTCGTGCAGTTTAAGATTATCATTGCTTCTATGGGACACCCTCCAAATTGTTTAGACTTGGATTGAAAGACACACCAAAATGTTAGAAATGTAAGACAGAGGACGGCCAATTACTTTCTGTCCTATGGTCATGTTATAAGGCCCAGGAATTTTGAGCCGAGATACATGATAATTTATGCTGGATTGCAGGGACCCCAAATTCCATTCAGTCTGAGATTATTTGTTCTTGGAAATGGGTCAATCCGAAATGGGATAGAAGTTGTGTCCAAACTGTTTTATGATAGCCAGACAGATTATTCTAATAGTATGGAGTAATGAAGGGGTACCTTCAATCCAAGAGTGGGTTTGGCTAGAGCAGCATTTAAAAAATGTGAAACGGTTTGCTAGATTAGGGTTACCCCTAACCCTAAATAACTCTTCTGGATAGTCCATGTTTTTTCATCCTCCTTGTCTACTAGCAACTGCGTGAAGCAGGGAGGGGGCGAGTGCGATTACAAAGGCTTGTCTCATGTGGATTTTGTTGTCCTTACTTAGAATCTGTCATGGGGCGACAGAAACTACGCACTATAGCTTTAATCGTAAAAAAGAATGGTTGGTGTTCCTTTTCTTAGTCCGCCCATGTAACATATATTGAAGCATGTTATGTTCGGAATACCTGCATTCACAAGGCAATGACAGAGAGGCTGCCCCATCAGTCTGCATTTGTTACCAAGGCAACCATATCCTAGAAACAGGGCCAGCAAGAAAAATGGCTAAATGTTACTCTGTTACTGACAGAGGACATTTTGAAGTTATTTAACCATGTAAAATTTTAAATGCAACACTGTGTATTCTGTGGCTCCAGTTCATATCTCAACGGCAACCAAGACAACCAACTGATATTTAATAATCAGGAACAAAACATTGGCTCACCCTCACTCTAGCTAAATCTCTTGACCTCTACTCTATATATCCTGTCAATAGCGTTTGACTTTTCCACTGGCAGAAAATATTTGGAGATCACAAGACACATGTCTGACAAGTAAGTAAAAGGAGATAGAATAGAATAGAATGCCTTTATTGTCATTATACACAAGTACACAGTACCTGTGCAATGAAATTGGAACAATCCCTTTTAAGATCGTACCCCAGGAGCTCTCGATGTCAGGAACGTTATTGTTCAGTCTGACATACTGCGGTCTGGAGATAAGATAATCCTGGACACAAGCAGGTGTAAACAGTGGAGGTAAGCAAGACTTCCAGTTGTGTGAACAAGCCTGAAGTGATGTACCAATACTCTGAGGGAGGGCATAAAAGACAACATAATTTCTGTTGGATATGATAGAATTGTTGCCAGTAAAGTAGAGTTGTTGCAAGTTAAGATCTGGGGGAAAAGCATTTAAAAGGTGGGGTGAGGTGAGCAGCAAAGAGAATTGTTGAGAAGAATAAATTGGTTAAAAACAAGCCAAGGAAAAACTAAAAGTGAGCACTAAATTGTAGTTAAAAATCCTCTGTGTGCGCTCAACTTCAGCAAGAACCAATGGTCAAGGTTACAAAGATGTATGTCTGTAAGCTTTATTTTTTTGTAGGCCTTTATTTGATATGAGATGGGACTGTTGATTATAACTGTTTTAAAGGATAACATACAGTAATCAATATTTCTATAAATGGGTTAGCCAGTCGGCTAACTTTTAATGTAATAGTTAAAATTAATACTGTCATGAATACCATTTTCTCTGAAGTTCAAAGTTAGCTTTTTCTTCTCAAGTTTGGCCAACTTGGTGTTTCATTTAAAACCTGTCTGATCTTCTGACTGCTCTTCTTCTGGTGCCCCAAGATCTCAGTTATTAACTTCAATGTTCAATGAAAATAAGGCCCAAATTGTAATGTACTGGATCATTTAAGGACATATTTATGAATATATAACCCTTAATTCCTCTCTTTTCGGAGCAGTTTTGATGATTTTTTTTCTTTTCAGTAATACAGTCTGCTCATGGGCCAAACACAATGATTTAGTTCAAGCAGACTATCGACTGGAGAAAGGTACACATTACCACTTTTGAGACTTTTTATGAATATTATTTTGGTCAGCTGGTGTTGACATCTCTTCCAATGACTGAAAAATCTGTGCACGTTGGTGGAAGCCATCTTTGTGGGATTTTTTTTTCCAATCATTGCAGGTTTAGTCATCAGGATTGTCTCAAGCTTAAAGATATTATGTAATATTTCCGCATTTAAATGTCTAAAACTGAACATAACTATGCAATATATTTTGTTTAACTGTTTGTTTAAATGTTTCCAATGTTCAAACCCCAAGAAATATATATATTTTTCGTCAGTAACCGCAATACAGCATTTTTCCTGGCCACACAGCATCATTTTTTTCCTTAATTACAGTACATGACACTCTTCAGCACAGTTGAAGAGACCTACACTACTGTATTGATATATTCAATAGCTTTTCCTAAACACAATTGTCCCATTCTTCCAGCGTCATGGAAACGTAAGCCCTTCCACGACCTTTTCCTTAACCTGTGTTGAAAGTGAAGCCAATAGTCCCACTGCCGCGTTTAGATATGACGCTCAATAACAACACCAAAGTCCCTGACCATGCGTCTGTATTTAACAACGACAAGGTAGAGAACTAGAATAGGAGCAAAGCTAAGATAAGAGGGAGAGGAGGAAACACACGACTGCTCTCGCCAGAAGCAGGAAGATACCCTTAACCTTACCTGGAATCGTTGGAAGATTGAGGCTGGAGCTCTGCGGTAAAGTTAGACTGGTCAACTGGCACCGGCTGTAATGTAACAACAGTCTCCCCCTCCTCGTATTGTTGTACAAATTGTTGAAATTTGATCTTTTTTTTTTTAAAGGAAAGATCAAACAGGTATCCAACCATGGAATCAGTGAGTCCCCAATTTCACCATCCATGTAATTTTCTGAGATATAACACAAACATATGCTAAATTAAAACACTGTCATATGTTAGGCAATATCTCTCTACCAACGTTGCATCAAACACACAAACACACACACACACACACACACACACACACACACAAAAATGGGTGGAAGAGAAGACGATTACATAAGATAAAAAAATGTGACTTAAAAGCACTTATATTATGCTAATTTTCAGGTTCATACTTGTATTTAAAGGTTGTATCAGAATAGGTTTAAATAGGCGCCCTCCGTGATAGAATCTGATGCGCAGCCCGGTTCACATAGTCCGCGCCTCTGATCTTCAGCGTTGCATACAGACATAACTGCACATCGAGCTGGTGTTTCGTAACGTTAGTTCAGGTCGACTGTGTGATATGTTCACGGATGCGTAAAGTAGCACTAATTGATAAATACATTGGTGCTGCAGCGCCTAACTTTACGTTTCAAGATGAGGCTGCCTGCACAACGTTAACGTTACATCTGCAAAATTAAAATTAAACCAAGTTAGAACAGAGAGCGGTAACGTTAAGTAACTGTTACGTTCTCCTCTAAGACTTGCCACCACAGTAACATTAATGCAAATCGCTCGCCAAGTGTTAAATTAACTTACCTTAAACTCATCTGTGAATAATGCTCAAACATTATGGATTAGCTAAATTACTCTAAATTAGAGAGACAACATGCCAGTCGAAAGCTTGCTAGCGAATTTACAGGGAACGTTACTCCTCGGGCCTTCCTCGGGTTCCACACCACTGTTACTCGAACTGGAAGCTGTTTATGTAAAAGTAAAGTAAAAGTAAAAAAAAGGACCACAGAAAAACATTTCAGATCTCAAACTTACAGCGTTGTAATTCTTCCAGTCTATTAGCAGCTTCCCTTAAGAGGTCGGACACTGAACGTCTGCCTGCTGTGTTTGACATTACTAAACAATGCTTTATGGCTGGGAAAAGCCATGTAGATTCGATGCAGTAAAACGCTAACCAACCAATGGGCAGAAGTTGACCCCTTAAGACCCGCCCTCCTCATTTGCATAATGAGGCAGGAATGCATGAAGAAATGTAAAATTGACAGGCAGAAATAAATACCAGGGGTGAAAATATATAGGGTAGAAAATGCAACGGAAGAATAAAACAGACAAAAAATTTAAACACACACAGAAATAAATACATTTAAAAAATAAGTAATTAATAAATAAAGTTGAAGATTATAACGGACAATAAATAAATAAGGTAATTATTACAAAGGTGAATAAATAAAGAAGCTAATTAAAAGAGATATATACATTTATGTCTCACTGTATAATTTAATTTCTACCTACATTTATTTGTTTATTATATTTTTTGGGGCAATTAATTGTATGCTTATTTATTTATTGAGCATTTCTTTATTTCTGTATTTATTTTTTAAATATGGTAGACCTGGTCCTCCATACTGTTGAATCTGCGACTGGATCTGAGAAAAGCATGACTCGAGGTAGCTTTTCTGTTTCTCCAGTACTACTTCTGAAATAGCATCAGTATCACTGCACTGTGCTCTGCCTTTGTTTGCCTCCTTAAGTAACTATATTGAGCACATACCAGTAGGATACTGGCGTTGGAACCATATAAAACAACTGATTGGCAAAGTTGGGCTGCGAGCTACGTCTTAAGCTGCCATCTCCGTCCAGCATGACTCCCAACACTAATGTATAATTAACGTTATTATTATTTAGATCACTGATTGCTGCATCATTATGTACCATTGCTGCCAGTAATGATTTTGTACCTTTATAATTAAACTAAGGTTCACAGTTAAGGTCCATTTCCATAACTTACAGGCTACTTTTCATACAAATGTACCTTTGTGTGTGTGTGTACAGTAACATTATGATGCTCAACAGGCTCATAGATATTTTTACTATGATTGACTAATCTAATCACTCCCCGCTGCTAACAGACAACACAACCACAGTACTCTAACATTGCCAGACCTATCTCCACAGCGCTGCAGAGGAAGGTCCACAGAACATTCTGGGATAGGATAAATGCTCTAGTTTATTGGTTTATTTATTATTATTTGGGGGCCTTTTTAGGCCTTTATTGACAGGACAGCTGAAGAAATGAAAGAAACAGGAGAGAGAGGGGTAATGAAATGCAGCAAAGGGCCTCAGGTCAGTGTCAAACCCAGGCCCGCTGAGTCGGGGAGTAAACCTCTATATATGGACACCTGCTCTACCAGGTGAGCTGCCCAACCGTCCAAAGTCACACAGTTATGACTTTAAATTGACAGATATATCACGATTTAAGATAAAACAATCAAGTTAAGGCAATTAACTCATCCTAATACCTAATAATGATGAGCTATCTGGGCGCTCTATTGGCATTTGTTTTAACCAATCACAATCGTCTTGGGGGGCGCTAAGCACTGGACGGAGTAACGGTGCTTCTGCAAAATAGTCTTGAGAAGGAACATGTGCACGTAGGGAGACAAGCTGTGGAATAAAAATGGCTGTCGAAGGAATAAATCTAATTTGATTGTCGGTTCTCACTTGTAGGATGAAGCGACGGAGTTTAGAATGCCAACACAAAGAAACCCGCGAATGAAACATCATCGATGTAGACTACAGCCACAGTTGATCCTAAAAAGCAACTACAGCCAGCCGCTCCCTATTTTCTTGCGCACATATTCTTTATACTACAGGAAGGGGGGGAATATATTATATGCCTGGGTACATGTATTCTAGCCAGGAAAATGAGAAGTAAGTCAGATTACTGATTTAAAGCATCTCATTAGGGCAGTGGATGAATAATTTCTGCACTAAGGATGAGCAGTCAATATCACATATTGAAGTATAACATTGAGCTATGCTCCATTTTTTTAATTGCATTGCTTTACTTTGAGATGTATGGTAAAAGCATAATTCTCAGTGGAAATGGAGATTTTGAACAAGGCAAAGAACTAGAAAACCATTTTTCCCCCATGAATCTGAATTGCACCCATCAGATGATGATAGAAGATCTATTTTTGTGTAATTCTTTTGCTTTAGGTGCGTAAAGTGGCCAGGACAGCATTTACTGTCCTGAAATGATGTTACACAGAGGATCCCGTGGGACGCCAGTTAAGAGACTGCGCTCAGCACTTTGTAGAAGTGTAAAGTTAACTAAACTTACTTTTAAATATGGCAGTTCTGTTGTGCTAACACCTCATGATAAACAGAGATGCTTATGCAGCTTTCAATATTAACTATTTCTTTGCTCAATTGGCCCAAAAAAAATATACTGTAGTTTTTTCACCTGATCATGATATACGCTCTGAATGATTTTCTTTTTTGAAAAATTATTCTTTGACTATAGGGTAGCCGAAAACATGAAAGGGGAGAGAGAGGGGGGAATGACATGCAGCAATTTAAATTGACAGATACATCACAATTTAAGTTAAAACGAGTTCAAGTTAAGGCAATCAAATCATCCTAATAGTGATAAAACTAAGCTTTAGGCTACACTCTGAGATCAATTGTACATGAAATCATATTAGGTCTCAGGGTTATCCGAATCCATTCATCCAAGCAGAATGTCACAGACAACAATAACCCAATTCTTACAAAATGTAGCGGATTGTGCAGAGGTTGCTGAGGAGTTAAGGATTTTCAGCAGTGGGTGGCTTGACTATGTGACTGTACATGTGACAGAGTCACCAAAAGAATTCCCCCCCCCATCCAGGCCACAACTGTTACACACACATCTCTACCGTTGACTCCTTTGCCCCAGCGTACACCGGCTGTAGAGCTCTAAATACACAATATCAATGTTAACCCACACACACAAAGAGAGGGAACGGGGGAGGATTTTTAACCAGTCTGAAGCCCAGCTTGGACTAATCGTTTAGTATAAGTTCAATGAATGGGGCACGCTGTTCTCAAACTTTCCAGAGAGGTTAGAGGCAACCATTTCCCAGAATTGGGCCTCTGGGGAACATTCTCGAAACATATTAAAATAAATGCCTTCAGCCTTTATACAACAGTGTGTAGATGGGTTCCGCTATCATTTTCATCAAAGAAAGCTTTCTGGGCATCATATAAACCCAATGTATAAAACTGTATTGTATTTGCTGGTGATCAGGATTTCTGGAGGCTTGCAGTATGTTGGACCAGACGTTTTTCCAATCCAAAGCAGGGTCCAGGTCCTGGGATTAGGCCTCTCAAAGCATCTGATGCCACGGGTCTTTAACTACTACTATTTCAATCAGGAGAGACTTTGTTGCAAATATGCAAAATGTTTATTTGTTGCATATACACAAGCTGTATTGAGTCTTTGGCGATTATTGATGTGTAAATAATATTTTATAAAGAAAGTAGAGAAGACATGGGTGGGCAGGAATATCCCCCGAAGGAGTCTAGACACTGTTGGTGGGGAAGAAGTATGAAGACCAGAAGGAAGGAGCCAACAGGATCGGTCTGCTGGAGGAGGACCCGGGGTGCCGTTGATGACGATGACCGGAGTCGAAGAAGGTTGCACACTTTTCCTGGAATGACAACTGACAGCAGCAGAGAGAACAGATTTTAAGCAGGGATGCAATGCCGGGATTGTCTCTTGGAATTCATGGACAATTCTGGTTGGTTTAACTAATATAGTGAACGTCCCACAACAGATGATCAGTTTAGGAAAGAGAGGTCCATGAAGCTTAGAAGTCGTCCTAAAAGAATTTTTGCTGAGATTCATAACTAATCTTCTAGCAGTTCTTCCAGTGTGGGGAGAGGGCAGCTGAAGATCTTTTGGGCGGTGTTGATGACCCTTTGGAGCACTGTCCTCTGATCCACCATGCAGCTGGTGTACCATACACACATGCAGTATGTTGGTATGCTCTCAATGGAGGCACGGTAAAAGGACACCAGCAGTCTTCGTGTGATGTTATTCCTCCGGAGTATTCTCAGGCAGTACAGTCTCTGCTGGGCCTTTTTTAGCAGCTCAAGAATAGGCTCTCCTCAATGTGGACTCCCAGGAAATGGAAGTCTGCCACCCTCTCTACACAGTCCCCCCTTAATCATCAACGGATATCGTATGCATTAACTGGGGAGCACTTTAAATTTCATTTTACTTGTGACAATGACAATAAAGACCTATTCTATTCTACTCACCAGTCTATAACTGCTATTCCTTTAGAGTCAGGAAACAAAGCCTCTTGTGCCTCTTAAGCTGCATAAAATCTTATGAAGTGAATGCTGCTCAAGAGGACTTTGGCATGTAACTCCATAAGCTTTAGATCTTAACTGGAAATAAAAGAAAAAAGGTGTTGAATTGCCAACGGTACCCCAGCTGCCAAAGGAAAAAGATGTGTAAAATATTTTTGTTCATTAGCAATAGATTTTTGTCTGTGTGTAACACTTTGAAAAAACTGTATAATTCTTGAGTAGTTTGAGTTATCTCCAAATTAGAAAACTAACAGCTATTTATTACGGACTAATATGTACAGTAGTAGTATTATGTTGAGTTAATATGCTTCATATTTAGAATGGTAATTAAAATTAAATGCTTTGTCATTTGGTTGTTGTTTCCGGGACTTCTTTGTGAATTCTTAAATCTTTTAAGTTAATGGTGCCCAAATGTGTAAAATATTTCTTCCCTTGGGTTTATTGCTGCGGCAACAGTTTTAGTCTGTAGGTAACACTTTCCTATAATGCTTGAGTTGTTTGAGTTAGGAGGCAAATCATTAAAAGTAACAGCTAAGACACAGAGTCATAGAGGGCAAACAATTATTTTGAATACGAATGCACATCATTTACATCACTCATTGTCTGCAGTTGAGAATAACAGAATAACGACATCAGTTTTGCACTGTAGCTCCAGGTGTTATGTTACCCACAGGGAGAATGAGATGCCGAGGGCAGACAAACCCCTCATGACAAGTGTCATCTCTTCTTTGATTATAACACAGCCTAATCAAGCAGGTAAAGATTTACGCACGCAGCGTACTAAAGAATGGTCGGCTACAACAGTGGTTCCCAACCTTTAACTTAACACAATCACGTACCTTCAGTGATTCCAAATGTATAGTTATAATAGTTATTTGACTAATTAGGACTACTTCATATTCTGCTTCATTGAATTAGATTACTCAATAATATGATAATTAAAGGGGTACTCCAGATTTTGTATTGCACATCCATAAAGTTGGAGGGATTAAGAGTTGTATTTATGAAAATTAAATAAATAAAGAGAAGACAAATTGAAGCAGCAGAGGCCCAGATCCAGATTCCAGATTAGTCCCAGAATGATTAAGATGAAAATATGCTGGAACTTTGTTAGACCCTCCCTGTCTGGTGTACGCAGAGTCTTTCAAAGTCCATGACCCTAGTTCATAATCCTGGAAGAATTTCCAAATTTTCCGTCTACACGCCCAAGCCAAGATAACCCTGATGAAATCATGAAGTATTTTTTCTGGCTTTTAAAAGCTCCCTCCAACAGAACACATTCACCTGCTGTCTTCATAACATAAATTAATACATATAATAATACAAATAATTTGGACTTATGGCCGTAGTGAGTTCTTCTGAGGGTTTGCCAGACCGCTGAGCGCTGCTCTCCTTTCCACCAATGAAACTTCTGGATTTATCTTCAGTAGGGGCAGGCAATACAGAGGCTGTGATTGGTTTATGATTACAATCCAAATGTGGTTATTAATCAGTGTCGTCGCCATGCCTTGCCATGTCATAAATAATAATGTTGATATTGTGCGTTGCAAAAAGCCCAGATTTGTTTTAGTACTATTATAGATTGTTCAGATTATCACTTTCTTTTTTTAAATAATACAAGTAACCCACTGCTCAGTCAAAGAGGATAGGAAGCAACCAAACCATGTCAATCCTTTTGGCTGGCAGGCAGTTCTATCTGTGGCCAGTAAATTGATTTATTTCTGACATGGTAGACTCAATCACAAGGTATGAAATTTGGCACATGAGCATAGCCAGTGTTTATTTTTCTATGTGGTTTTATACAGTCTTCTTGAGTACAAAGCCAGCAGGCTACACCTAAGAAAGGCTATTGAACATAGTCAAATCTGTGTAATTTCTCCCATTTTTCAAGCTCCTGCTACAAAAGCTCCCTAATCTATAACAGAATTTCTTTAGAGGATAGATTGCTTAAATACGCATCAGCCGGGCAATGTTTGCAGCCTGTCTCCTGCTGCTCTGGGAGTTCAGGGAAATCAATAGCGATGTACCAGCTTGGTTCCTAACTGCAACTCAGCCCACACTCTTTGTATCTTTTCTGGTCACAGAATTAAAGCCATAACATGATCAAACTGGCCTGGGATGACAATAGAGGCCTCAGTGGAGCCTCACAGTTCTGAGAAAACTTGGCTTCCCACATTTGTTGATGTTGTAGAAATCGACAGCTTTGAACAGTAACATTTAATAGCAGTATTGACATGCAAAGGATTTAAAATATCTGTAAACAGATTAAATACATCAGCAACAAATACATCAGCAACAATATCTAAATGATGAAATAGATTTTTTTTCTCAAACATAAATTACATTTTGATTAGACTTTACAATTTTTAGAGGTTCAAAGCAAGGTTTTCATTTATTTAAAGAACACCTTGTTTTGCACATAGGATAAGGCAGACATTTATTTTTATTTCTTTTGTTCAAATGCAAAAAAAACTCCAGAAAAGACCAAAAAAAAACAAACATATGTGGGCAAGCGCCATGACATATGTGGAATTGGACAAAAAAAATAACAACTGCAGTGCCCATCGCCATGGTTGTGAAGGCACATGTCAGCCTGTGTTACTGTGTAGCTCATTCATGTGTTTGCAATAGCTTTTTAGCCATGCTAGTCCACATTTTGGTCCAGGATGATATGTCTCAAAGATTAAATATATTTTTAAAATTTAAATTTGTCACTTGGTTAGTGCCAGCAAAATGAATGACATACCAATAACCCCAGCTACACCTTGGGTTTAATGCTACTCAGATTATGTTAGCATGCTAAAATGCTTAACTAAAATGAAAAACATGTTAAAAATTAAACCTGCTTTTCATTAGCATTGTAGCCTTGGCATGGTCAGCATGTTAGCATAATGATGATAGCATTTAGCTCAAAGCTATAGCGTCACAGAGTTGCTAGCATGGCTCTAGTGCCTTAGATCATTTTCAAATTAGTTATGATTATTTGACTGATTGATTGATTGATTGATTGACTGACCGATTGATTGATTGATTGACTGACCGATTGATTGATTGATTGATTGATTGATTGATTTGTACAGTCCCTGAGTAAGATTGACCAATCGCTACGCCGCTCGACTGCAGCCAGTCCACAGCAGGCTGGTCGCCGCCTTCTGATTTCTGTCTGAATCACGCATTAAGAATAGCTTTAAAAATATTTTCTATATATACTCACAACACATTCTCACTCCCATCTCGTAAAAACGGATGCTTGGTCAGGTGCATTGTTGTTATTATATATGTTTTTTCCAAGATAAGAATGATCACATAGTGGATTTCTAACATGAATTATAACCTTATGACAAAAAAATGAATCCCACTTCCATTTTTAATTGTGTTCTAGTAGAGACTGGTTGCATTCCCTAAACATATACTGTATGTTATCTCTATTGTATGAAATTGAGATAAAGACAATATTTTTTAATAGATTATGAAGTAAAATTTTACTTCAGAATTGCTTTAAAACCCCAAGTCACGGGACAATTTGACCTAAGGGATACAGGGGGTTCCCAAAGTGAAGACAACACAAGGGTTAAATATGTATATAGTTGCTCTCAGAACTGTGCACCACAATCCCCCCCTCTTTTTTTTCCTGCACTATTTACATTTTTACATTTTGTGTTGGCACTGTAAAGGGGTTGCACAGGTACTGCACTCGTATATAATGACAATAAAGACATTCTAATATATATATATATATATATATATATATATATATATATATAAAAACATATAACACGCGGGACACAAACCCTTCTCACCTGGGTGAAAGTCCTGTGTTTGACCCATTGACCCCCCCAACCAACCTCCCTACGAGGAATTTCCCCTTTACATACTACTCGCTAAACCCCGTCTAGATGCTGCTCTCCCCAGTTCGTTCTACACACACGCCAAAGGGTTCCTTTTTCATTGCATCACACGCAGACAGCCACTGCCCAAACGTCCGTATTTTACACGTTCGGAGTGAGAACGGGTTGATACTCATTTGCTAGGTCATATAGAGGTATCAGTAATACATTTAGAGTTTTATTAACCAGTTCCAAACTCCTTAAATAGCAGTCCACTTCCGTGTTTCGTACAGATGGTTTTCATCCCTGATGCTAACCGTACTCGAGTACACATTATCTGTACTGAAGACAGTAGTTTCAAGTGGACGCAGTGTTCACACTATTTAAACAAACTGGACTTTTGGCTCAAGGTTTCCCAGATTCGGGCCTAGGCCCCTGATCTGAAAGCCCCTTAGTCTTGTTTGACAATAACTGAGGTCCATAGCACATTGGATGATATGTCACGCTTTCTACACAGGTAACACAGTCAGTGGGACCCATTCACTGTTGGTTTCGGTCTTTTCATAGGATCTGTCGACAACAAGAAAAATATATAATGCCAGACTTATTCGGTGTTCAGACCAAAAAGTGCACTGTGTTTAAAAGAAAAAAATGGCAATGCTAGTCGATGCATGTTGCTTTAAGTATCAGATGATGAAGTGTGATCCAGAAAATCTAAAAAAAAAAAATATACATTTGATCAATACATTTGAAGTATTATCAGATTCCAAAACAATGCACTATGACAATCTTTTTGTCTACGGTAAGGAAAAATAGAAGAAATATGGCGTTCGCATTGCAAAGTAATCGGGAATGTATCTTTTATCTTTAACAACCTTGCCTTTTTTCCCTGTACTGACATAGTGGTATTATTAAAGTGAATTTGGGCTTTTTTTCATGAAATGTTCTCTGTCTGAACACTGCCTTGCCATTAAAATACAAACATTCAAGCTGTCCTACGACATAAGTCTTTTGCTGAAGCTCCTTCATGCATTTTCTATCTGTCATGTCATGGATAGACTCAATTTCTTCTTTTCAGCTTTACTGATATTAATTTCCCCTTTTGAAGCAACTGATGCCTCTTTAATGTTGCCTTTATCTTACTACCCTGTTGTAATAGAAATAACAGTTTAAAATACACGTTTACATGTATTTCACGAAGCAACTTGAGTAGCACAAAGGGTAAACATACGAGAAAGCATAAAAAAGAGTCTCATTTTGCCATGTAAGATGCTCATCTTTCTCTGTATGCCATGAGGTTCTGACAGTAATGAATAAATACAGACATGAGGGTGTCTACTTTGCACAGTCTCAAACGGCAGCAACCAGCTTCTCCTTCAGTGGCTGCTGGTGCACACACACGTTGAACTGCAAATAGAAAAGTATCTTCAATCTTCTTCATCCTCTTTAACAGTTGCCCCCCAAGATCCGATTCTGCTCATGTTTTTGTCATCTCCAACAGGTTCCTTCTGTCCTTTCTTTGTCTTCCACCACAGCTCGGTCATATCTATCAGGGTGACAAAGGACAGGCTATTAATACTGTGGTTGTAAATCCTACACACACACACACACACACACACACACACACACACACACACACACAAACAGTTTGCAGAGCATGTTCTCTTTGGAAACAGCATGTAAAAATAGCATAGAAGCAGTTATCAGTTCCAGTGTGCATTCACAAAGGTAGGCACAGTTATTTTTGGTTTATACACACACACACACACACACACACACACACACACACACACACACACACAATTATAGCATGATTTAGAGAGCATGGTTAACAGGATTGCCTGGCAGAATCAGATGTGAATGGTGTGTGTGTGGCGTCTTTGGTTTCAATGTCATTATTGGCACTTTCACACCGAAACAGTTTATCCTCATACATTATGTATAACCGCTTCAGAAGAAGCACATTTCCCCAGGGTGGAGTTTTTGTAGAGCTTTAGGCTTAGTCATAGTCGTTTTCAACAAACTAAGAGGTGCCTCCTAGAGTTTCTTTGACAAAACAAAGGATATCTTTTCATAAGTCAAAATGCTAAACCACGCTTATTTTTAACTGGAAGGATGTAGGTTGGATCACAAACTCATTTTCAAAAAAGATTGGCTTCAGCTGACAGGATGGAAAACACAAAGCACACCCTTTTGACGTCATAATTGCGCGCGCTGCCTTAGTTTCCAAAACTAACAAATCGACAAGCACGCCCATTTTACACAGGAGTCAGCCAGGTGTGTGAAGGTGAGACAGTCACTGCACCTTATGTTGCTTAAATTGCCTTCAGTCTTTCACTTGCGTCTTAGTCCCTTCCACCGAGGAGGCACGGGAGAGACGCAAAGAAGTTATTGGAGAAGAGAGGAAAAAGCCAATGTGTTTTTAATCAGAGGAGATGTCCTTTTTTTCTGAAGCGTCACATAAATTCTTCAGCTGAGTGAGCAACTGTTTCAGCTGCTCAGCTTCTATAGCTCCCCAATGATCCCTACTAGGTGCTCGGGGCAGAAATAATTCAATTACATTACATTTTATTTATAGTATCAATTCATAACAAGAGTTATCTCGAGACACTTTACAGATAGAGTAGGTCTAGACCAGATAGAGTAGGTCTAGACCACACTCCATAATTTATAAGGACCCAATAGTTCTGTAGTAGTTTCCTCCAGAGCAAGAAACATGACAGTGGCGAGGAAAACTTCCTTTTAGGGGCAGAAACCTCGGACAGACCCAGGCTCTTGGTAGGCGGTGTCTGACGACCGGTTGGGGTTAGAAATGAAGAGTGGCAATAATAAAAATAGAAAATAGTAGTTTTAGTAGTTCTTTAGTAGTTCATGCAGATAAAGAGGGCATCGGCATCAAAGGCACAGCAGGACGTAGCAGGCACAGCAGAGCGTAGAGCAGGATGAACACGGCATTCATAGTAAGGTACTATGAGCTCTTTAAGATAAGATGGTGCCTGACCATGAAGAGCTTTGTAGGTGAGAAGAAGGATTTTAAATTCTATTCTGGATTTTACAGGAAGCCAATGCAGAGAAGCTAAAACAGGAGAGATGTGATCTCTTTCCTGGTTCCTGTCAGAACACGTGCTGCAGCATTCTGGACCAGCTGAAGAGTTTTATGGACTTTTTGAGCAGCCTGATAATAAAGAATTGCAGTAATCCAGCCTAGAAGTAACAAATGCATGGACTAATTTTTCTGCATTTAGACAAGATATTCCTGATTTTTGCAATATTACGTAGGTGAAAAAGGCGATCCTTGAAATTTGCTTTATGTGGGAATTAAAGGACATATCCTGATCAAAGATAACTCCAAGATTCCTCACAGTGGTGCTGGAGGCCAGGGTGATGCCATCCAGAGTAACTATTTCTGGATAATGCAGAGGTGCTTGGGCCTCAGAGCCTTCAGTTTATCTGAGTTTAACATTAGAAAATTACAGCTCATCCAGGTTTTAATATCCTGAAGGCACATTTGAAGATGGGCCCAGGGAAGAATTCCGAGAAATTGACACGTTGTTTTCCGTGGTGGCCACACAGATTTTTCACACATTCTGTGACACCACCACTTAATGCTGTGTTAACAGTTTGTGATCATTTCACAGAGATCTGTGAGACCAGGCTGTAGAGGGAGGTGTGTTCAGGTGCATTCTTGGCGTATTGTTATCTTGAGGCAGCGGTAATCGGGCCCTTTACCAACAAAAACCTGGTCTAAAAATAAAAGTTATGCCATCATAATCAGAGATGGCAAAAATACTTGCGCCCCGTAGTTAAGTAGAAGTACAGATACTTGTGGCAAAAAAAAGTACTGATTTAACTTCTTTACTCAAGTAAAAGTAATAAAGTACAGGCTTGGAAATTAAACTAGACAAGTAAAAGTAGCCTTGCGAATGACTTAAAGCTATCTGGCCCACACACATGTTACTAGAGAGCACGCTGAGAAACTTCAATGGACATGGAAAAAAGGCTCTTTATATGCCATTGGCTACATTTTAAATGGCTGTTTGCCAATAGGCCTACAACATCCCACATATATATTTATTGCCACTCTTCATTCTTACTAGAACTGTTGGGTCCTTGTAAATTCTGGAGTATGGTCTTGACCTACTCTATCTGTAAAGTGTCTTGAGATAACTCTTGTTATGAATTGATACTATAAATAAATTGAATATATGATTATGATGACTGTGACAGAGACTGGGACCCCAGGTTAATGAGATTCTGACTGAGCAGCAAGAAATTAATTCTGTGAGAATTTAAAAGCATCTACATGTATGTGTGTGTTCAAATGTTGCTTCTTTAAACAAAATAAATATGAATTACTAACAGACATTAATTAAGAAGTTCTGCAGCACATTGACCCGGCGTCATTCTTGATGCTACTATCTCAAACATCTCTCTCAGATAAGGCCGAGGAGGATTGGGAATGTCTTGCTGCTTGTCTGTTTCATCTCTGTGAGCTCCGTTTTCTTCATTTTCCATGATGTCGCTGTCCGTACTACTATGTGCTAACGTTAGTGCCATCAATCATTCATTAGATTGAATATGGTATTGATTACGCAAACAATAATAATGGTACCTCCAGTGAAATGATTGTAAACTTGTTAGTGAGGACTAGATTAGGACTGGATTTAAAGCTGATTCTGGTTTCCAACTTGGCCCCAGGTGTTAAAACACAGACAGAGACAACTTCTCTCTGTTGATGCTGTATTACAATCAAGCACCATGCAACCTAGCTAACAGGTGAAGAACACAAACAACAAAATCACTAGCTAACTTACTTTAAATGTGCCAGAACTATAGACCAATACAACAATAGGCTTAAATGAACTGACTACATAAGTTCTACGACTTACAGTTCTCAAAGACACACACACACACAATCTCAACTCATTATCCTCCGGACAGCTAGTCTCTTTTTCTTTTCTCTCACTCTTTTCTCCATGTGGCGCGCACCAGCGCTATTCTCCAACATGACGACCTCTTGTATAAAACTAAAGTAACGAGCCAATTTTGTAAAATGTAAGGAGTAGAAAGTAAAAAGTTGCCACAAAAAAAATAGTAAAGTAAAAATATCAGAAAAATCTTCTTAAGTACAGTAACAAAGTATTTGTACTTGGTTACTTCCCATCTCTGATCATAATACATGACAGCATCATCAATGTTTGCCAAGGTACAAACGTGCCTGGAGAGATGACACTCTGATTGGTTGAGTGCATGCTACGCACAGAACACACCTCTGATTAATGAAGACACTAATTACAACCCTTTTGAACCATGCGCCTGGCGCACCGACCCTTAAACTAGCAAAAGTGGATTTGTGCACGCTCTAAGCGCACCTGCACCAGGCGCTTCATGTCGCACGCTTAGAACGTTACAATAGGCCCCTAAGTGTCTTCTTACAGCTCCTTATTACAACTCCTCTTGGGCTTATTCAAGTCAAATGGAAGTGGGTCAGATGCAAATTCATTCATTCAGTGACTCTTCATCTGCATCACAAGATTTAGTCCCATTTCACAGATTGGACTGCATATATACTGTATAATTCACTCAATTTGACATAAAATAACACCTCAATTACCCAGCAACCATTATGAATATGTCAAAGACCCATCTAATGTCTTGTTCTACTTTCTTCAGTGTGGATCGAGTCAGGTCATCTCCGTGGCAAATGTAATCTATTCAATTACAATGTTATTTATAGAATCGAATCATAACAAGAGTTATCTCAAGACACTTTACAGATAGGTCCAGACCACACTCTATAATTTACAAAGACCCAACAACTCCAGTAATCTGAATGCAATCAGGAAACCTGAGATATATTTATAGAATTTGCTGATTGCTGCTGATTTGCTGATTGTTGAAGTAATTCATTAATCAAAGGGTTTGTTTCTTTCATTTTTTATTGTTAAACAAAAGCAACATTCTGGGTAAGAAAAAATGACAATGGAAAAATTAAAGGAGAAAGTTGATCACCATAAATTACACATATACTCATACGCCTGTATTAAACTGAAAGTTTAATATTGCCCATGTCAGGCTCACTGAGCTTCTTAATTAAAATTAAGACAGGGTAAATAGTACTAATGATACAAGAAATTGCAAAGATCAATGGGGAAAAGAGTGGCACAAAGTACAAAGAGATGGTAAATGATATAATGCAGCTTTGAGCATACAGAGGTGTATTATTTGACATTCCATTAGCAACACACAAAATAATTATAAAACCACACTGAATAATTTAGAGAGAGTTCTATATAATGTGGAAATATGTAATAATAAGAGTTACAGATGGAACTATAACCTCTCATGTCTGTACTCTATATATGTGATTTAAGACAGGAGATGGTTAGCTTAGCTTAGCACTAACAGGAAAACAGTCCAAATATATCTAATGAACATGTTATCTTGTTTTATCAACCTTTAATAAACCCAAAGTGAATACATTTGTAGTTTTCCAAGGGTTATGTTTTGGATTATTTCCTTGGCCTGGAGTTGTAAGCCAACCAGCGAAGAATCCAGGACTTACTACATTGATCTTTGGACTTTGGCTACATTGATTGCGTAACTTATGCAAACCGTTTGCGTAGCGTATGTGCTGCTTAATGTATTTTTTATCTTGCTACAGCTGCTGCGCACACGTGGCGTAGGATTGTGGGAGTCACAGGCAAGTTGCTGAGCTTTTGCTTTGGGATTGTTGTTGCTGTTCTGACATGACGCAGTGGACAGGAACCGAGAAATGAAAACAAAAACTCTAAAAATGAAACTGCCAATACCGTCATTGACAGCCATTAAGTTGTTTCCTTATATTGGTAGTTTAATTTAAAATACATTTAGACACTGTATGATCCATTTCTGTGTAAAACGGCAGCACACACCTCGGGTAAAAAACTTTAAATAGAAGACCGTATCCACTCTTATACAGCCATTTTTATATATATATATATATATATATATATATATATATATATATATATATATATATATATAAATGGCTGTATAAGAGTAGCCAGTTTCATTGATTATAGTGAAGTGTAGTTGGGAAGATCTGCTATACCTTACACGTGCAATGTAGCTAGCCAGTTACTGTTTAAGGTCAATAAATAGTCTTGCATCATGGTCATAGATGTATTACAATGCAAATTACACAGATAATTTCACTTGTTTTCAGTACCCTTTTCCCTCAGATTTAATGTTTTTATCTTGTTTTTAAACACCCCTGTTTTGCAGTGGAGAGCAAAAATATATACACACACTCATCCTTTCTGCCGGTACTGCAACAAAAACATTCCTTACAGCCCAAAAAGCATTTTCCCAAAGAACACCATTATGAAAGAGATCACAACAACAGTTATCTCATTGCGCTTTTCATAAAAGAGCAGGTCTAGACCATACTCTGTGATGTTATTTACAGAAACCCAACAACACACATTAGCACAAAACACCAACTAATTCATTTTTTTGCAGTATTGGATATGTTTGTTGACCTGATGATTGCACTACTAGATGAAATATCAGGGCTACACCAAGGTCAATAGAATTCATGCTCCATGAATGTCATGGTAAGCCATCCAATATTATACAAGCCGCAAGCATGGCTATAAATTCAAAAGATTATATAACTCTGTAATATAGCTGACATATTTTTAGAAAAATAAAATGTGTATTAAAAATGCAAGGCGTCCTAGTTCTACCAGAATAATTAAACCACTAACAAAGTCTTGACTGATTTCTCTACAAAGTCTTACTGAAAGTATTGGACCAGAACGACACTTTCAACTCACATCCGTAATGACGTGTGTGTACGGGAGAGACTTGTTTGTTAGCATGACCAGATGCAGGTTGAAGACATGCTCTCGTCACTCTTTCCACATTCAGTTTACAAGAATCTCTCACTGGAACATCCTGCATCCCTCTGGCCTGTAAATGTGAGAGCTCTATCATTAAAAGATACCGATTACACACTCTCACGCACACACAAAACTTGGCACACAACAGGGGCAATTAAGACTTCTTTCCCACTGTGAAGTGATGTTGACATGTTCACATTAAAAAAAGCTGAAATAGAGAATCTACACCATTTCTTTCATTCAACATCTCTTTTTTATATTTAATACTCTTCCCTTATCCAATTTTTATCTCTGTGTTTATCTAATACCGCTGTGATCGGCCCACTCCATGATGACTTTAATGATTAAATCTAATACTATGACTTTAAAGCTAGGCTGATCGATCTGTGTTTGAATTTAAACTTTAAGTTTTTCTACTTTTGCACTGTCAGGTCTTAGTGCACCCACCCAGTGTACTGCTTTTACAATGTGATACTGTATGGTTAGCAGTCTACCAGCTGTGTAGGACTGTTTGTAGTCACCTTTGGCTGATGAGCTAAAGTGCAAATGTGAGCAATATGTATGTTCAGTAACAGGTCATTTGGCAGTTATGGGGACGGGTGCATGGGTCAGTTAGTAATATAACAAAACAAATTGCTTTTTTGAATCAGCTCATTATGAAAAACTTTCCACACTCTGTTGGTTGAAAACACCTACACAAATTAGTTATCTATCCCTATGCATCTGTTCTTGTACTTTATCTGCTGTGAGACTTCAATCTTCCTGCATGGGATTATTAATGTTCATTTTATCTTAATCTAGAGAGTCAGTCATACTTTGGGGTGAATGTTTCAACACTTTTGGGGCCAATTTCCTTCAAACTTGGGACATTCCCTTCAGTTAAAGTACCGTGCGCCCATGTAGGCCTTTGCAGCTGCCCTTTGTTGCGTGATGTCCCCCATCTCCCCCATCTTTCCTGTTTATCCACTGTCACTATCAAATAAAGGAAAAAGCCCCCAAAATAATCTTTAAAGGTCCCATGACATGATGCTCGTTGAATCTTTTATATAGACCTTAGTGGTCCCCTAATACTGTATCTGAAGTCTCTTTTATATAGACCTTAGTGGTCCCCTAATACTGTATCTGAAGTCTCTTTTATATAGACCTTACTGGTCCCCTAATACTGTATCTGAGGTCTCTTTATATAGACCTTGGTGGTCCCCTAATACCGTATATGATGTCTCTTTGGTCAACGTTGGCTAGAGTTGTCCACATGTCCACACCCTTGCTGTCTGCCTTGATACACTACATCCTGCGTTGGCACTGAACATTGTAATTGGACTCACATGATAACGGTCTGCACACATGCACATACTGATAAAGCCCTAAAAATAGCCCATTACATTATCCATCCTGCTTGACCTGGTCTGACAAAGCAAGCAATGCAAAGTCTAAGTAACACCGACTCTCACCCCACTGCAACTTTATGGACCCTGAGTTGTTTTTCATGCACATGTAAGCCTGAGTTAGAGGAGTACATGCAAACAATGAATGGAATGACTTTAGTTTACTCAGTTTGTTATCTGTAAGCTTTTCATTGAAGCAACTTGAGCAGGAATATTTCACTTCAGTTTTTTGGGATATTCATGTCAATATGGCAGAAACTGGAAATTATTATTTTATCCCTGGCATGTGTTCTTGTTTTCATGGCATTTCACCATCGGTAGAACTCTGCACTTTACTTTGTATGTTGTGGATTTGGTAAATACTTATGTATGATTGGAAGGTGGCTACTTTATTATGACAAGACAACCGGTTTGTGCTGAATTGTGTACTATTATTGTCTTTTGTGATCTTTCTCTCCAGTATCTGTATTGCTTCCTGCTGGTTGTTACTCTTGGTTGAAGGCCCTAAAAACATATTCTCCCAGCTTCTGTCAGCTTCCTACTATAAACAATGAATGTAATTAAGACCTGAATGTCCTCCTCAGGATGGATTGCAATCACTTTGTTGTGACCTTAACTTTTAATCTAGCGCCATCGTCAGGTCAAAATCCCCAAAAAAGGTTTCAGTTCTTTGGTTTTTAACCAAATACCTGCTAAATGAATGCCATTCCCACCAGGAGGGATGAGTGGACAGCTGCTTTAACTGGCTAGTTGAATGACTGCCATAAAACATTAATTGTTGATTTGTTGTCAAATGCTTTGACTGCTTTACTAGCTCATACACAGTGTTGGGGAGTAACGGAATACATGTACCGGCGTTGTGTATTAATACAAATTATGAGTAACTGTATTACATTGCAGTTACTATTGAAATAGTTTGTATTTAGAATACAGTTACATTGTTAAAATCAATGGATTACATGACAATAAATTAATACATTAAGGGAACTCCTTGCATTTCCCAGAATCCCCAATATGAAAAAGAAAAAATTAGCCTGATAGAGGTAGAGATGGAGCCGGAACAACAGAGCCAGGGTGGGAATGCCTTTCTATCTTGGAAATTACAACAGAATTTCACATTAAAAAAACAACAGGGAGAACAAAATATCAATGTGCAGCGCAACCAACCTCCTTTCAGCGTACCAATGACTCCACCTCCAACCTGAAGCATCTTAAAGGAAGTTTTTTTTTTTTTACTTAGCCAAGGGTAGTCATCTGTTGTACTTTTACTGCTCACCTTTCTATTTTGCAGTTGTATCAGGTAGCTCCCTGCTTAGTTGACGTGCGACTTTACTTTCTCCTCTGTGCTGATTTCCTAGCCCCATCTGACATGCTACCTAACGTTAGCTAAAATTAGCTTGTGGAAGAAAGACTGCGGTTAGATTTTTGTAATAAGCTATGCAGTTCAGGACTACAAATACAAACATCTATCTGCTTGTTCATGTACACATTCAGCCAGTTGGAACAGAAGAACACACCAGAATAAGCAGTATTTGATGGCTGCATTCCTATACTCATAAAATGCAATTCAATGTGGAAGTATTCAGAATAAATTACTCAGATTGACTAACGTCAAGGAATTTGTTACAAATTACATTTTTGGGTATTCATTCTGTATTCTGTAACGGAATAAATTTTGAAAGTATCTTTCTCAACACTGTTCATAGCCTAGGCTATGGAACACACACTATGAACTGCATACAGAGGCTGTATCACCATCGCCAGTTATATTGAATCAGTAATAGAGTCATGTTATTGTGCTGTTTCAATAGCAGTAGGAGAAAATAGAAACATCAATGACACT
>JABXJD010002622.1:0-48139 GCA_013375575.1 Percina caprodes
TAGCTACAACAAACATCCTTGGTTTCATGAGTGCAGTACTGTAGTGGTGTGAGCGTCCCTATGTCTTTGTATTGTTACTGCCAAAACAAGCAGAGAAGAAGAGAGCACATGAAACGACAACACAAACATGGCCGTTTTCTCTTCTGCTACGCCTGCATGCCACTGGCTGCAGCTTGACCCCTGGAACATCTGGAGTGACATCAGCACCGGGATCTGGCGCCCTCTGTGGTCGCTGTCTGAACTGCCTGGGGTAAGACAGGTGGGCTTCGCCGGTCAGTGGAGGTACCAAGCAATATGAACGTTTTAGAGACACTATTTTCTTAAATTATTGGGCCATAGTGTTTGTACAGGATGTTTTTTTATTAATTTGATTGTTATTTCCATGTCTTTTTTGTGATTTTTTTTTTTTTTTTTTTGTCAAAATGGTTTGTCTTTGTCTCTCTCTTTTTTTTCCCACCGTAGGATATTTGTAGCTTTCTTGGTTTACTAAGGAAAGTGAACGTTTTTCAAAGTGCTGAAAACCGTGTATTTGTAGGAATAATATATAAATAAATATATATAAAAAAAAAACAAGTCATTAAACTGAGCTTGAGTTTTTAAGCACACACATTTGACCCTGGTGGTTTGATTGTTAAAGGAAAAAGGAGGTTACACTTGAAGTCTTCCCATTGATTGCCTGATTCTCCTGAGTGTCTCACAGCCAACGTCTCTGTGCAGACAGACTAGAACAATTTCAGAACAAAAACAACTTAAAATTGGTTTTACAGTTGTTTTCTTTAAATGACTTCTCTGTGTGTGTGTGTCTGTGTGTGAGTGCGACTCTAAGGTCGATCAAACCAACGGGCACATTCAATCTGACCTCATAAGACAGAGCCAATATACAAAGGACATTGAAGACTGTTGTGAAGCCAACATTAAGGAACGTTAACACACCTCCCGCACATCTCGACTGCAAACCTTCCCGCGGTCAGTGCTCTCTCTATCACAGTGAATTAATTAATGTAAACAGGAGTTTTCCCATTCAACACAAGGCGAGGCAAAATAGAGGTTCCCTGGATGGAACTTCAGTTATATAGAAGTGTGTACAGCGTAGCTCTGCATCACAGTGTTACTGTGGGAAATAGATTTAAAGGGGAAGTGTGTGTGAGTGAAGGCTGATAACGTGCCTCAAGTGATGTCACGTGAGTCAGCGTTGGTGGAGTCTGAAGACTACAAGTTAGAAAAATAACATTTCTGCAAGGCATTTCAGCAACAAGGCAATTCAAAGGGCTTTACATAAAAAGAGAAATTAAAAGAGAATGTAAAAACAGCTTAAATAGAATAAGACAGGTACAAAATACTAGGAAAAAAATGGAAGGAAAGGAAAAAATACAAGGAAAATATGTACTGGGGACAAACACTTTTGCCAGATCTTGACTTTGGTTAGCTAGATCTCGAGTTTGAGTTGCGAAATCTTGACTTTGACATGGAGAAATAATAATTTGAAAAAAAAAAATTTAAAGGAAAGAAAAATTTAAATCAATAAAACGTACTGGAACGATTACTTTTGCGAGATCTTGACTTTGTTTTGCGAGATAGTTTTATTTGCAAGTTCTACTAGCACGCTAGCTAGTATTTAGCTAGCTAATAGCACGACATGATTACATCTTGGTTGTATACATACATCAACATTTAGACATTTAGCTAGTTTAAAGTAACGTATTAAAAACTTAGCTTTGTTTATTTTTTCATATAGCTAGAAGGCTAAACAAGTCTTACCGTTTAAATAACGTCCATGCTGATTCCTAACAGACAGCTTTGTCAAGTCAGTTTGGGCTTTAGATACATTTTACACAGCGGCCATTGTTAATGACGAATCATGTTCCGCTATGAACGTGCACACACATATTGTTTTTAATTACAAACATGGTCGGTCAGCGAAGGCGCAGCAGCAGCCGTCGATGCCGGTAACGTGCTCGTATGACAGAGTGCACAGAACGAAGCTTTGTGACTAACGCTAGCCTCTAATGACTAGCATCTAATAACTAGCATCTAATGACTAGCATCTAATATCTAGCATCTAATGACTAGCATCTAATAACTAGCAAGCACTTTGCACCGCTGCTGCCATACAGTGAGTATCTTCCCTAAACACACGCTGCAGGCTGGTGCTTCCCGTCTCCACCCTTTTCCTTTTCTCCTCTGTTCATGCCGAAACAGAAATCCGGCACCAGGTCCGAGTACTTTAAGCTCTACGTTAGCTAGAGTTACGTTCCTCTAATATGATTGGTAGGTGAACTGAATTGACTCAATAATATAAAACCGCATGCAAGTTCCCAAATTTATTTTTGTATTTATTTTTCCTCACGGCCGCATGCTGGAGATAAGGCACAGTGCCGGAAAACTTTGAGCTCTGTTAACTACACCAGCAAGTAAGTAGTGGAGACTGTGACCCCCCCGGTTCAATGCCCAGTATCGGCTTGGCTGTTTTGTGTGTAATTTGCATGTTCTTCCAGACTTTGTTTGCCATACTTTACTGTGAATTTGTATCACTTTTTTCGACATACTACTGTATACGACTATTTTTGACAAGCTATACTATGATTTTTTTCATAAGAAATATGTACATTTTCAGCTCTTTAAGGACATTTGTGTTTGTATTCAACTTGTTTCTACCATGTGTACTTACATACAGGTTGTTTTTTTTTAATCACTGTTAAAAGTTTAATGCTTCTTTATGTTTTTCTGTTGTTTTTTTCCCCGGGGCTGCTCAGCGTGGGTGATGGCACAGCTACAGCTACAGTGGTGTTGAGAGAGAATAATGTTCCTTCTCTTTAACTTGCATTCACGACACAAGTTTTACTTCTCCACATATATAAAACATTATTGACATTATTCAACATTTGAATGAAATTCATAAAAAAAAATTGTTGTTGTAGTATACTCTATATTCAAACAAACAATTACAAACAATACACTGAGACAGTGGAACACACCCAGAGCCAAAAAACAGAGAGGAAAGCTGGGAAGGAGGGAGACAAAACAACACGTGCAGAACCACACACACACACAAACAGACACACACACAGACGGACAGACAGACACAAGACGAGGGACCAATCACATGCGCAGGTTGAGGTTGAGGACCTCAGTGATTCAGCGACGTTGCGCCACGTGTCCAGGGTCTTTCCCGGCGCTCCATGGATGCGCGCCATCAAAAGTTCCATATAGAAATTCATACTAATTAAAACTGTTCTCACTAATTCACCTTCTTCTTATGCAATTATGCCAGGAATCCAGTTCAGCTTTAGCAATTTAGCTTTTCAGCAATCACAAGTATTTTCTGCAAGAAATGCATTTTCTAGTATTTAATGTGGCCCTTTTCTTTTTTCTTTTTTTTTTTTGGCGCTGTGCAAATATTCCACCAAAACACGTTCCTACCCGTGACTATTTTGCAGAGCCACCATCGCTGCGTCCGGGGCTTAACGCCGTCCAAGACCATTGTGATTGGTTTTAAAGAAATGCAAACAACCCAGAGCATTTGTTTTTCTCTTATCCTACAATTCCTGTTTGATGTAGCCAGACCTTCTTCCGCAGCGCTGTGGAGATAGGTCTGGCAATGCAAGATTGACAGTCACTTAACATGGTGCCTGGCATTGTAGAAACAACTAAACTTTAGATTAGATTACATTCAACTTTATTGACATTACACAGGTACAGGTACAAGGCAACGAAATGCAGTTTAGGTCTAACCAGAAGTGCAATAGCAGCAAGTGCAGGATATACAATGGTCACATAAGTGTAGGACATGGATTCCTGTCATTGCTTATCATTTAGCGTTGCCAAGAGGCCACCTTCCCCAAAATCTGTTGCATTCCTTAAGGATCAGTTTGATGAAGGCTGCACTTAGGATGCATTGCTTTAAAACCTTTTGATGGTTGTTATCTATGGCTTGGTCTCAGCAGCACCTTAAAGAGCTGTGTATCACATAAGTGTCAGAAGAAAAATGTCTTGAGGGATATGCACGTTCTTCCATCTAGAACAGGATCTGCATCTTCTTCAGGCTAAAAGCTATTTCTAATTTCCTCTTGTTACTTTTTGATTTGAACAATGGGATGCATAGTTGTCAGGCAGTGAGAATGATGTAACACTGGTTGTAATCAGAATTCTTGCTCTGTATGTTATTGTCACATGCATAAATGAGGTCGCATTCTAAAATATCCTAAAAGCTTTATCACACATAACAGCATACAGGTAAAGAATGCAGAGACGCAGGAAACATGGCAACGTGGACATGAACAGAGGAAAAGTTATCTAATGAGGCTCTAAAACATTATATATTTCTTACAGCATTTATAAGACGCATGAAGCCATTCTTTGTATCAAATTAGACCTAAGAAATTTGTTTTTTATTAAGAAGAAAGAAAACAAGCACTCTAATTGGACACCATCTACAACATTTTGCTGTAATTAGAAAACACGTTTTGCCATATAACAAATTATACTATAAGTAAACACTCTCATACCAAATGGTACTCTAATTAGAAGCTAACTATATACAAAGGTTTTATAATAGTCAGACAAAACACTGAGAGCTCAGAGGACAATACATTTATTTGGCATTTATTAAACATAATTTCACTTTCTCACAGTATTGCTCATTAGAAGAAAACTGTACCGTTAAGTAATGTCAAACCACGTCGAGTCACATCTGGCCACATCGTCACACAGTCCCCTGAACCTGGATGTTCTCTCAATTCCCGTGGAGTTTGTAGGTGGTAATAGATAGCTTAATACTTGCTAAATCAGCACTAGTCCCATATCAGTTAAGTCATCAGACCATTTAATGCCACGTCACTATATGGCCACAGGCCAAGGCCTTGTATCTTTATTTCCCAGTTACTTCCTCATTAATGTGTGCTTTGAAACACATGACACCATACCGTACCATCATTTAAAGTGAGATATATTGTTATATTGGGAGGGTGGGGGCAGCAGTGTTTACAAATGTCTTTTTCAGGGGCTCAGAAACAGTAGTAGTGTGGAAAATATTTGTTTTTAAACCAAAAGGATGTAGTGTAGTTGCAGCCTTAGAAGGTTATTTGTGACACATTACAACATATCCTAACTGTAAAATGCAATAACATATCTAACCTTAACCCAAGACACCTATTAAAGCTGTATTGGCGTAACGATGGGACACTGTCACTAGATCACTAGTTATTAGTAAGTAATATTACTGGAAAAAAATGGTTAATTGATGACTTCTTCGTAATACCTTTGTATAATAATATCAAAGTATAGTATATGTTGGGTATAATACGGCATTACATAAGGTTCCTAGTTACAGCATACTTTAGGTATATGGTGTCTAATAACGGTGTCCGGTTACTGTCTAATCAAGACTACAATATTTAAAATTTAATACAAAGCATAGCTTATTACATCTTATTAGTGTACCGTACAATTAAGTGCGACCAACATCACTATACACCGTTAACTTATACCTTTAATGATCAGCGTGAGTTGTCAACATGATTCCCTGCACACATTTGCTTAGATTTCACAAACACAAACCAAAGCTATTCAGGAAAAAATATGACTTCTTAAACATGCACATCCGCAGGGATCTGGGCTCTATATTTGCTCTGTAATGCTCTTTAAAGTGTAAATATATGGTCTAACTGTTGAATGAATTAAACCATTATACGTATTCTTGAAATTGCGAACATCTCAGCAGAAGCAAAAGATATCTGCTAAGGAGCTTGTGGTTAAATGGCATCATGATGTGAGCATGAAACATTTATAGGGATCCTGCTGTTACATAGTGTAGAGACAATAAAAAATAAAGTAACGGCTACTCAAAGCACTTTTACATAGCACAGGATCCATTCACCATTCACACACTATGGCCAAGGCTGCCGTTCAGTGTGCTCATCAGATGAACACTCACACACATTTACACTCCGATGGCGCAGCATCGGGGCAACTCTGGGTTCAGTGTCTTGCCCGAGGACACTTTGACATGAGACTGTAGGGCCAGGAATTAAACCACCAACCTTCCAATTGACAGCTCTACCACTGAGCCACAGCCGCCCGTAAACAGCAATCTGATCTAATCAACAGATTGAGACACTGTGATGTTGGTTTTCACTATAGATTAGATAGATATAGATATATCAGATATTTCAAAGGCAGACAGACTCAAACTCAAAATGCTTGGCTCAGCACAGATGTAGTCACATTTGGAATTTCTCCAAACCGCCAAAGAGATGGAGAAGTAGCTTTTTATGACGTACTGTAGTGTTGCATTCTTATGACGTACCCATGTTCCCTCCACTTGCCTTATCTTACACTTAACTGGGTGAGTGTGTGTGTGTGTGTGTTGGGAGGGGGGGACCCATCTTATTAAAATACAGACCTGTTCTGGTAATATAAGTGTTACTGCAACAATAACTAAGGCAAACCTATATGCAGAATCAATATGTGCTCTCACTTTACAACTTTAACAACCGTATGCTATTAAAACAGAATACAACATGATATAATGATAGCAAAGCTGAATGATGGATGTAATTTATCTGCAAGATTTTGCTATTCTGCACATGTATTGATCTCATGAGCTTTTTAATAAGTTCTCACATTGGACCTGCATAAACAAGCACAAAGTGCTTACTTGCTCAGGCAAAAAAAATATGACAACTCTTGCTGTAAAAAGCTTGACTCGCCATCTGCGGGCTTTAAATTAGGCTCAGAAGAGTTTGTATTTTGAGGACGTCAGCTGAAGTCGACTTGGCTTCACAGAACCGACTGGAGTCCAACGGAGAGTGACAGCAAAAAAGAAAAGTGTCCAAACTTGTCCAATGCTGTCCATGCAAACTTCTTGAAGCAATCCTGGCTGCTCTGTGCAGTGCTTTGGGCTAAATGCTAACATCAACATGCTAACTTGATCACAATGACAATGCTAACATGTTGATGTTTAGCAAGTTTAACCCTCATGTTGTCCTTGGGTCAAATTGATCAATGTTCTTTTTAATTCCCAAAATAACATGATTGATTCCACACAACGCTCTTTAGCAAGTACAAATCTCTACTTTCATTAATTTTGGATGCATCTTATTCAATTTTATAGCATTTGGAAAAACAAATTGAAGTGGTTTTGAAATAGTATTGATTAAAAGTTGACATATTCCAGTCTGTGATTATCCATCAACATCCATTCCTTTACTTTTAGTCTAAATAATTCCTAATTTCTGCTTTTCTAACTCAAACATTAGGTATAATCTCCTATAAATGAGGTTTATTGACCATAAATTCCAAAAATAACTGTAAAACTAAAGTTAATAAGTTAGTGTTACGTGGTGTCAAATATCAAAATAAAGTGACAAACATTGAAAAAAAGTCAAAAGTGTTAAAAAAAGTGACAAAAATGTAAGAAAAAGTTTAAAACGTCAATAAAAGCATCAGCAAAAGTGTTGATTTTCAACACAAGGGTTATTGTTTTCATGTAACCATCTTAGATTAGCATTGTAGCATGCTAACATTTGCTAATTGGCACTATTACTATTTTAACCTAATGATGGCGCTAGACTTCATTCTCCGCAGTGCATATATGATTCCTTCATCATGAGGTGACCATGGATGTCTTTACTGCCACATCTAACATGAAGCATGACTTAACAACAGGTTAAAAAGCACTTGGAACCAAACCCAGAGGGGCTGTCGCAGTGAACCGACACCCTGCAGCCAGGCAAGACGTAAACCACTGAAAGTCAGCAAAAAACACCATTTTCAGCTGGTGTTAAGTTGCTCTTTAAAACCAACAATGTTATGCTCACTGTGGTGTGAGAAGAAATGGATTGCTTGGATAATACATGATGCATGTCTGTATTTGCATATATCTTCCTTTTGTATGGCTTTGAGGAGTAAACCTGATCCTGAAGAGAGACTTCTCGTTCTGAATAAACTTACATTTAATCATTAAAATGCAGCTCAAGACCCAAAAACAAGAAGCAAAACTCCTTGAGCAAAAATGGATAAAGGAAAGAGTCTTTCGAATGGCGAGTGGAGGTTCAAAGCCCTTCCAGATGGTTCTCTCCACAAGACAACAAGTTATTAGCATGTACTGTTGATGTGAAGTGAGTTACCACCAGCAGTAGTCCGGTCTCGAAATACCATTTGAGCATTACAAATTTGAAAATATAGCCTCTTAAAAGTATATTTAGAACAGATTAAAAAAAGTGTGATTAATTTGCCAATAATCACGAGTCAGCTATGGCCAATCCTGCAATTTATTATGATTAACCCTTGTGTTGTCTTCTTGTCAAAATTGAAAATCAACACTTTTGATGCTTTTAATCAATGTTTGTCATTTTTTTTTACATTTAGTTTTACAGTTATTTTTGGAATTTATGATCAATAAACCTCATTTATGGGAAATTATACCTAATGTTTGAGTTAGTCAAGCAGAAATGAGGAATTATTTAGACTAAAATTAAAGGAAAATATGTTGATGGATAATCACAGACTGGAATATGTCAACTTTTACTCAATACTGTTTCAAAACCACTTCATTTTTTCTCCAAATGCTACAAAATTGAATAAAACACCCCAAAATTAATGAAAGTAGAGGTTTGTACTTGCCAAATAGCGTTGTGTGGAATCAATCATGTTATTTGGGGTAAAAATAACATTGATAGAGGAAAACGGGTTAATTTGACCCGAGGACAACATGAGGGTTAAATAATTCGTAGCACTTCATAATAAGGGCACATGAATTATCATGAATTCACGCATGACTTCATGTATGAAAAGCATGAATTCATTCATGTAGTACTTCATGAACTATCAGTAATGTACAAGGATTAATAGTATCTCATACATGACTTAATGTATCAATTAATTTCAATCATGATTTCAAATTTATTATTAATGTCTTCTTCATTGGCAAATCTGTCAAAGTGACTAAAAATGGCTAAATCCTTTAGAATATATGTACACTTAAGTGAAGAAGACCTGAACATCATTAATAAATCAGCCGTCATGATGACTGAAATACCTTAATTGATGCATTAATTGACCTACTGTTATTGAAATAAGCATACTATACTATTAATCATTGTACTGATAGTTATAAAAAGTACATGAATGAATTCATGCTTTTTCATGCATGAAGTCATGCATGAATTCATAATAATTCATGTACCCTTATAATAACTGTTACTAAATATTGTAATCGACCGACAGCCCTGCTATATATATGTATACCAGCAGAAGTTAACAGGTAAGTAGTGATGACGCGTACTCCATTAACACATGCTTACACATGCTGGTTTAAATGCATGACTCTTTCCTGTACCAGGACTGTCTACTTAGCTTTGCATAAGAATTAGCAGCAGCTAGCGCTCAGATGCGAGCTGTTGCTGGACAGAGACAGCTCGAGCAGTGGACAGCCCTGTCTCTAGAAAGCCATCTCAAGAATAGCAGTGTACATTTCTTGCCTGCAGTAACAGTGTGTGAATGTGTGTGTTTTCTTTTAGTTTGTTGATGAATGATAATGCTCTGAGATAAAGAAGTTGGAATCACTAACATTTTTTATTTTTTTTTTATTCTTACTTTGAAGTAGTCTGAAATCCTTCAACATGACTAACCAATCCCAGGTGTGTGCGAATATATCAAATAACAGTCCAGACTGGTATTTCCTCACTACTTTCCTTAAAAAAAAACTCAATAAATCGTATGACAAAACCCGACAACACAGCCATTTAGAACACAATTCCACTCCCTGGCAGTGGTTATCCAACAACTTTCTCACTTTTTCCACTCTTTTCTTTAAGCTCCTATTACATTCTCCACTGCTTTTTCTCACCTGTCTTGGTTCTTTTATATGTTCATTCCGTTCATGGCTGACAGCAGGGCACCTGAGAAGTGCTGGAATATTCTGAATTCATGTATCATTTTTGTTTTTGTACACTGTATGTCTGGATAATTACTGCTTCCATATTTATATCTGATGTCTCATTTTCCACCCTCGTGTTGTCTTCCCTTTGACCATGACAAGCGTTGCTCCCCTTATCTCGACGTTATTGTTGCTTTTTACAATGTTTTTGTATGAAGTTTTTGTATTTTTTTGTATTTTTATTTAATTTTTTCATCGATGTTGCCGCTTTTTCCAACATTTTTCACCCGTATTTCAACTTTCTTTATTTCGGGTATTAAAACCCCTTTCAAAATGGGTCAAATTTGACCCGAAGACAACACAAGGTTAAAAAACAAGGCAGACTAAGTATATTACGGCTTCAAATACAGGACGCCTGAAGATCTGGGGCCTCATGTATAAACATACATTAACGTACATTGGTTTTCATGGACTCTTTATGATGTATAAAAAAAATTAACTTAACGTAAGAAATTCTTGTCTGGCTCTGTAACGTGGCGAAATCTAACAGAAAAGTGCCAAAAATCACCAAAATTACATTTCCACTTCACTTACTGGCATATGTCGGTGACGATGTCTATGAAAAAACATAATTATATCCACTGATATTCCATAAATGTTTGATAATTGGATAATATTTCACATCGCGCTGGACTCAGTTTCACTGAGAAAAGGAATGGCATTACATCGGTAGGATTAAACTGCTTATTGTGCGGGATTTGGACTGACACTGAGATACATGTTGCTCTGTATCTGGTGTGGCGCTGCCACTATTGGCTTGGTTTCCACTTCAACATTAGACTTTTTTTTGTCATTTCTGCCATGGTTCGGTGCATTTACACCATTAGCATTTTCTTTTATTGTTTATCCAAGATGACAAACCTCCAAACTGAACATTTTTTTCTCACCTCCATCTATGCAATCAGCACCTCCAACATCACAAGAAGGATAACTTGTTGTGATTGGACAAAGAATGACATTGAGGCCAAATTTATAGTCATTTCCATATCAAGACGGAGTCGGTGGCTCGTTCACGTGCGCTCAATTTCACGTTGATTGTGATGTATAAGGAAAGGTCTGCAGGACCTGGTGTACGCCCGGTTTTATACATGTGAATATCTTCTGGTTTGAAAGCTACGCAGTCTTTTATACATAAGGTCCCTGCTCTTTTGGCAGAACTAGTGCTGTATGGCACGGCCTGTTCCGAACAGGCCATTTCTTTAGTTCTTGGTATTATTATTTTTTCACAACTTTATTGTGTACATTGTCACTAACAACATGTGACTAGGTTTGGGTACCGCAGTGGTTCTTAACCTGGGGGTCGCCAGATGGTTGGGGAGAAAACAATAAAATAACATTCTAGACTGAGGAATGGTTTTTACATTACTTTGTATTTGGTATATGCCATGGGTTATATTCAGAGCGTCATGTGTAGATCAGGAGGTCTTGGAACACAGAAAGGGGATCTGAAGAAGGCGGGACAGGAGGAGAGAGAGGCTATGTTCACACTTGGTGTCTTTTTTGACAAGAAAAAGTTGACTAGGGTGCTTTTGTAGTGAAAAAGAAAGCATTTGTATTCCAAAAAGCAACCAAGAGCATTGTTTGTTGCTAGAACAACAGCTACTGCTAGAGACAAAGAGGTGGAGCGAGCTAGAGAAAGAACAGAGAGAGAGAGATAGTGCTATGTTATATAAAACAAAGCAAGTTCCCTGTATAGGGAGGACCTGGTCATAAAGTATAACTCGCTGTGTTTCTACTCCATTTTACTTTGTTGGTATAGCCCTGATGGCTGGGGGGGAGGGGGTTTCAGAAAAGTTGAACTTTTAAAAACATGTACAATAAATGCATATATGCAACTCTCTCCTGATTGCAATCATGTGCACCGCGCATTTACACACAGTTATTCCTGTAGTCTCAAGGCAAAACGACAATTCAGCATTCACAAATATATATATATATATATACATATACACACACACACACACACACACACACACACACACACACACACACACACACACTGGTCAAGCTTTAAATCACATCCACTTTGCAAATAACCATTAAAATAACATATGAAGAAGCAGTAAACTCACTTTTTCACGCACAACCATAAGTTTTGCATTTAAATGGTGAGGACAGAGGGCCCTCCTTTTTCAATTGCAGATATTGTACTGCCTCCTGCATGAGGCGAGCATGGCTGGTTGTCATAGCGCCGCCATTGTAGTATGAAAAGTCCGATTGATTGATGTTGATTGATGACACCAGGTAGAGGTGAGTAGTAATTACACATTTTAAACCTCTACGTTTTGCTGCAGCAGAGATCTGTGTTGAGTTTCTCCAAAACCAAATGTTAAAGTTGGCCCTGACATTTCCTGTGAAGCCAGAACAAAGCCTCTCAGAATAACCATGAGGTTTCTCAGGTTGCTAAGGGAACGTGTTACAGCGATTCCAATATATAAATATATATAATTGTTTGTAAGAGAATGTCAGGTTAGATTACATCACAAGACAGCAGCCTGGCATTGTTTTTGTGTGACTGAATTAGAAAGGACTGTCTGACACCAGTAGCTGTTGTGGTACCAGCTTTGGTTATTTGATCACAAGCCCTAGTATGGGGTTACGTATGAATGTCTGTCCAGTGAGTACTGTTGATAAAGTGAATTATTCAAGCATGAGTACAGACCATGGAAAGGTTTCAAAGCAAGCCTCTTTCTGCAGCTAATAAATATAAGTACTCTCATCTGATGCCAGTCTCTGTAATAATCTGCCACAGCCAATGGATCCAACGAAAGTACTAACACCGAGCCTCTGACAAGCTGTTGTTGAAGAACATTACGAAGGTGTTATTTAATGATGAGTCCTGCTGTGTTGCTAATGAGCTGAACACTAACAGATGGTGCCTGTTGCTTGCAATTCAAAAAGACCAGAGTTCATGGAGAGAGACAGACGTACACTCACCTATAGGATTATTAGGAACACCATACTAATACTGTGTTTGACCCCCTTTCTCCTTCAGAACTGCCTTAATTCTACGTGGCATTGATTCAACAAGGTGCTGAAAGCATTCTTTAGAAATGTTGGCCCATATTGATAGGATAGCATCTTGTAGTTGATGGAGATTTGTGGGATGCACATCCAGGGCATGAAGCTCCCGTTCCACCACATCCCAAAGATGAGATCTGGTGACTGTGGGGGCCATTTTAGTACAGTGAACTCATTGTCATGTTCAAGAAACCAATTTGAAATGATTGGAGCTTTGTGACATGGTGCATTATCCTGCTGGAAGTAGCCATCAGAGGATGGGTACATGGTGGCCATAAAGGGATGGACATGGTCAGAAACAATGCTCAGGTAGGCCGTGGCATTTAAACGATGCCCAATTGGCACTAAGGGGCCTAAAGTGTGCCAAGAAAACATCCCCCACACCATTACACCACCACCACCAGCCTGCACAGTGGTAACAAGGCATGATGGATCCATGTTCTCATTCTGTTTACGCCAAATTCTGACTCTACCATCTGAATGTCTCAACAGAAATCGAGACTCATCAGACCAGGCAACATTTTTCCAGTCTTCAACTGTCCAATTTTGGTGAGCTCTTGCAAATTGTAGCCTCTTTTTCCTATTTGTAGTGGAGATGAGTGGTACCCGGTGGGGTCTTCTGCTGTTGTAGCCCATCCGCCTCAAGGTTGTGCGTGTTGTGGCTTCACAAATGCTTTGCTGCATACCTCGGTTGTAACGAGTGGTTATTTCAGTCAAAGTTGCTCTTCTATCAGCTTGAATCAGTCGGCCCATTCTCCTCTGACCTCTAGCATCAACAAGGCATTTTCGCCCACAGGACTGCCGCATACTGGATGTTTTTCCCTTTTCACACCATTCTTTGTAAACCCTAGAAATGGTTGTGCGTGAAAATCCCAGTAACTGAGCAGATTGTGAAATACTCAGACCGGCCGTCTGGCACCAACAACCATGCCACGCTCAAAATTGCTTAAATCACCTTTCTTTCCCATTCTGACATTCAGTTTGGAGTTCAGGAGATTGTCTTGACCAGGACCACACCCCTAAATGCATTGAAGCAGCTGCCATGTGATTGGTTGATTAGATAATTGCATTAATGAGAAATTGAACAGGTGTTCTTAATAATCCTTTAGGGGAGTGTACATGAAACAGGAAGACGTAGCCATCCCTGTGAGTTCAGAACTGACAACTGCCTTCCTTTCAGCTCCAAGGAAGAAAGGATGTAATGTAGAGTTGGTGCCAGCCCACTGCTTTGGGATGTTACTTTTAAATTAATAATCTTAATTGGTTTGAAAATGTCAAGTTGAAGTTTGGTAAGTTTAAACAGCTTTAGGGTGTGTTCCTATTACCACTAGTTAGCATTAATAAAATATTGTGGGTGTAGACTTTAGAGGGAATCAGAGGATTGGCAACATTAAAAAAAGAGAAACAGCAGCTCGCTGCTACACAGAGGCAGCAAGGCCTGACATATATACAGTTGTGGCCAAAAGTTTACATACAGTTGTAAAGAACACGTGTGTCATGGCAGTTTTAGTTTCCAATGATTACTACACTCTTATTTTTCTGTGATGGAATCATTGGAGGACATACGTCTTAGTCACAAAAACCTCAAAGTCACTCAAAGTCAACTCTTTGGACTTTATTATTGGTCTTCTGAAAATGTGACTAAATCTACTGCGTCAGAAATATACATCCAGCAACCTCACCACAGCAACCTGTGGTGATGTAGAAATTCGAAATTTTGGATGCAATATAGTTCCAGAACTGACCAACAGGAGAGGACTCCCAGATCATGTGAAGATATGTGCCTTGTGCTTTAATTGGACAGAAAGTTCATAAAGAGCTGTTAAATATTTTCATGTTGTGCATTGTTAATTTTTAATAGTTAAAAGCATAGCCCTAAATTGTAATCCATGGCAGGAATAGCATCCTTTAGGCATAGCTCTTGAGTTTCTGATACATTTCCATTGCTGGTCAGATCTACTTGTTGTATGATGCTCTTTCAACATTGTTAACAACTTGCAGCAATGACAGAAAACAGAGCACTATACTGCAAGTATAACCATTCGCTCATCAGTATTTCTCCGTTTAGATGTCTTTTCGAAAGAGATGTTCCTTAGTTAAAACTTTAGTGCGTACCTTTTTTTGATATTAATGAACGTCTGTTACATTCAAGCCATTGCCAAATGAGTTGCTACAAACCTAACTAAGACCATCAGCTTCACACAACTCTCTAACTCTATTTGTCAGTGTTCAGAAGATTGTGAAGATAATAACCTCTTCTGAAGAGTCTATCATGTTTTGTTGTCATTACTTATAATTTCTCATGGGGGCAACAGAAACTACACACTGTCCCCATATTTCCTCTCTGAAGCAGAAATATCTCCAGTATGCTGGTGTGATGCAAAGTACTCACGTGTTATATGGCAATGCACGTCATAGCATTGTGCATGAAAAGTGTGTGTAAATTAGCAGATCTTCAACAGGGGGTCCGTGATCCCTAGGGGGTCCTCAGAGCTACTGCAGGGGGCCTGCCAAATTTCTTTTTTCAAAAATGAAATATGTCTGAAAATATTTATTAACATGAATCTAACATAATAGCAAAGATAAATTGGCCTGTTACCTGTTGGAGATAAGCTTACTATATGTTAGTTAGCCACTATGGTAGCCAGACATGTATGTTTAACGTTAACCCTTGTGTTGTCTTCCCGTCAACCATAAAAAAAAGCAAAAAACTGTTTTGGTCACTTTTTTCAACATCATTATCACTTTTTCAACGTTGTAGGTGTTTGTTTTTTGTAAGTTTTTTGATATTTTTAATGTAACGCTTTATTTTGATGGCAAATTTTTTGTGACAAAAAACAATTAACTGAAAACGGGTCAAATTTGACCCAAGGACAACATGCAGGTTAAAAGATTATGTATAAATAATATATATGGCCTATTGCCATTTTAATGGCAGGTTCATCTATGACAATAATTGTCAGTAAGAACCTCCTGGCATCAGGGATTTAACGATGTATTGTTCTATAACCCTCTGTTTGGTATTCCAGCAGCATATGTTCACACCTACTATATGGTTTTATAGACAAGGCCAGGAATAGATTCTTAAAAGAGAAAAGTGACTTTGACAAGAACCCCAAACAGAACAAAACTGTCGGGCAATGTACTTCCGTTGTCAAGTACCCACATTTACAAAACACTTTGAATAATCTGCAGAAGGTTCAGAGTATAGATTTTTTTGGTAGCGGAACAAAATACACTATACATTAGAGCACTACACTACTTGGCTTATGCATTGTCAATGCCACTATAAGCATGTGGTTGTTGTTACACATTCTGTCCACTAGAGGGACTTCCAACATTAGCCTGAAGGGGACCTACGTCATGGCGCGTTGCATTTCTTGCACACCGCTTTTGTTTACATTACATTTGCCCTGCTTTTTCACACAAAGCAAGAGTTCTGAGTCTCCACTGCAATCATGAAAGTTTTGTGACTCTGCCTCGGCCTTCATATTTAGGTAAGCAGCTCTCATCCGCATTATTAAAGCCCTGAGGAAGCTTAGTGGGTTCAAGGGTTGGACGTTTTATGAAGATCAGCCACTGCAGTTACATTAAGAACTTAAATCCACAGGTGTCCTTTAGCTTTGAGCCAGCCAGAGGAAATGTGCTGCCACTGCTGTGGTATGATCTTCCCTGCTGGCAAATTCATCAAAACCACAGAGCTGTCCAGCGGATGTCAGCTTTTAGAAGCCTCAGAGCATTTTTAGGTGGAAGTCAGTGGTATGGTTACACATACACATAAAATATGTATGAGAACTGTATCTGACAAGGATGCCCCAAAAGTATATCTTTGCGTGCATGAATGTGTGATTCCAGCTTTTTTCAAGTTGTATTCCTTTGGAAGGTTGAAGAGCCAGCGATTAGGTTTCCTGCTGTTGCTGAAAGGACACACTCAGACGGATGATCCCCAAGGAATCCTGAACCACACGAGCGCTAAAACATTCAGTTTCTCCCTGCTCAGCAGTCTTCTACAACCTGCAGGTTTAGTACCCATTCATATAATGTTCTGGCTTTTGTCTGGTTGTTGTTCTGTAGACTCTTGTCAGAGGGAACCCCATTTTTCTCATGTTTACAGAACACTCACCTGTTTAAATAACTTGAAAACCCCCCCAAAAAGGGGTTTCTTTTCAGGAAATTGCTTTCAAAAATCAGTAAGATTGTATCAAAGTGAATTGCCTAATAGCTAATGGGAAGCAGAAGTCCCTGCAGCTTGTCATAGCAGAATGGCCTACAGTGAGTCAGAACAGTATTGTGATTATTTTAAGTGTATGGAAAAAGGAAATGGGGTGTTGGCAAAATGGGAGAAATATGTGAAGTTCTAATAAGAAGAAAGAGAGACGTTTCAGAAGAGTGGAAAAAGGAAAAGAAGCAAAGGATGAACAGCACTCATTTCACACAAGACCAAGAATGAAATGTAGGCAGTTTCACATGACAACAAACTTAGCCAGAGGAATATTTAATTTCATGTCTTCCAATGTGAAGTAGATGAGATAATCAGTTCATTCAGACATGACAATAATTACAATAGAGATCAGTAAATCTTTTATTGGTTTAACCACGTGATAAAATGCAGCAGACGATGACGGGACTCTTAATTAATCTGCCTGCTCTGTGATTCCCTTTGGAAAAAAAACTTATTAAAATACTTTATTACCAAATCAACATAATTGATTGGCATTTGTCATAGTGAGCTCAGTTAAATACTGAGAAAGAATATAAAGAGTAAAACCCCTTACTAACTCAAACACATAATATACATACACATACATATTATGTTTACATAATAAACATAATATAAAACCAATGAAAGTGGTATTATACTGTACATACCCATGACATAATAAAAGAATCATAAAAGCCTAAAACACATAGGTAAAATGAAATACAACCAGTAAGAACACCATAGATACCTAATGTTATTTAACCTGCTGACTGGCTAGCAGTGCTATCTACAGTGGTGTGAAAAAGTGTTTGCCCCCTTCCTCATTTCCTGTTCCTTTGCATGTTTGTCACACTTAAGTGTTTCGGAACATCAAACCAATTTAAACAATAGTCAAGGACAACACAAGTAAACACAAAATGCAATTTGTAAATGAAGGTGTTTATTATTAAAGAAAAAAAATCCAAACCATCATGGCCCTGTGTGAAAAAGTGATTGCCCCCTTTGTTAAAACATACTATAACTGTGGTTGTCCACACCTGAGTTCAATTTCTCTAGCCACACCCAGGCCTGATTATTGCCACACCTGTTCACAATCAAGGCATCACTTAAATAGGAGCTGCTTGACACAGTAAGGTCCACCAGAAGATCCTTAAAAGCTACACATCATGCCGAGACCCAAAGAAATTCAGGAACAATTGAGAAAGAAAGTAATTGAGATCTATCAGTCTGGAAAGGGTTATAAAGCCATTTCCAAAGCTTTGGGAATCCAGCGAACCACAGTGAGAGCCATTATCCACAAATGGCGAAGACATGGAACAGTGGTGAACCTTCCCAGGAGTGGCCGGCCGCCCAAAATTACCCCAAGAGCGCAGCGACGACTCATCCAAGAGGTCACAAAAGACCCCACAACAACGTCCAAAGAACTGCAGGCCTCACTTGCCTCAGTTAAGGTCAGCGTTCATGCCTCCACCATCAGGAAAAGACTGGGCAAAAATGGCCTGCATGGCAGAGTTCCAAGGAGAAAACCACTGCTGAGCAAAAAGAACATCAAAGCTCGTCTCAATTTCTCCACAACACATCTTGATGATCCCCAAGACTTTTGGGACAACATTCTGTGGACCGATGAGACAAAAGTGGAACTCTTTGGAAGGTGTGTGTCCAAGTATATCTGGCGTAGAAGGAACACTGCATTTCATAAAAAGAACATTATACCAACAGTAAAATATGGTGGTGGTAGTGTGATGGTCTGGGGCTGTTTTGCTGCTTCAGGACCTGGAAGACTTGCCGTGATAAAAGGAACTATGAATTCTGCTGTCTACCAAGAGATCCTGAAGGAGAATGTCCGACCATCTGTTTGTGTACTCAAGCTGAAACGAACTTGGGTTCTGCAGCAGGACAATGATCCTAAACACACCAGCAAGTCCACCACCGAATGGCTGAAGAAAAACAAAATGAAGACTTTGGAGTGGCCTAGCCAAAGTCCTGACCTGAATCCTATTGAGATGTTGTGGTATGACCTTAAAAGGCCGTTCATGCTCGAAAACCCTCTAATGTAACTGAATTAGGACAATTCTGCAAAGATGAGTGGGCCAAAATTCCTCCAGGACGCTGTAAAAGCCTCATTGCACATTATCGCAAACGCTTGGTTGCAGTTGTTGCTGCTAAGGGTGGCCCAACCAGTTATTAGGTTTAGGGGCAATCACTTTTTCACACAGGGCCATGATGGTTTGGATTTTTTCACCTTTAATAATAAACACCTTCATTTACAAATTGCATTTTGTGTTTACTTGTGTTGTCCTTGACTATTGTTTAAATTGGTTTGATGTTCCGAAACACTTAAGTGTGACAAACATGCAAAGGAACAGGAAATGAGGAAGGGGGCAAACACTTTTTCACACCACTGTATGTTTTGTAAGTTAAGGAGGCGGACAGCTTCAGGATATGTGCTGTTCTGGAACCTGGTTAATTCTTCTTAGTCTTGTGGGAAGGAGATCATTCAAAAGACTGTTAGCTGGGTGAGACAGGCCCATCTTTTGAAGTTATAGATTTCCACTAGGAGTGGGAGATCCAATAATTCTGAATGCAGTACACACCACTTCCTGTCCTCAGTGTCCTAATGTGTTGCCAAACCACACAGTAATTGTGTAGGTAGTGATGCTCTCCACTGTGGCTCTTAAGAACTGCACCAAACCTTTTCCTGGATATGCCAAATTTTGTAGTGGTGTTCTCCAATTTGTGTAGGTTTGGTTTATTTGTTTTACAAAAATAAAACCAAAACTCAAATGAACAAAAATAACTGGTTTTATATACTTATTTACAAACCAAAATAAAATAAAAAAATGCATGACGACTCATTTTTCCAATTTCTGAGCTCAAATGAAAAATGGAAAAAATGGATAACCAGCGTTTGTCAGGGTACAACAGGCGGACTCAAATGCACGACTCAGGACCAAAGGTAAACAGGTAAGTACAGTATATTGTAAAAAAACAATCAGGCAACAGTAAAAAACCTGCAGGCAAAATCATCATCATCATGATGAGGATAAAGTCAAAACTGTCAAGAAAATACTGGGACAACCCGCAATATATATATATATATATATATATATATATATATATATATATATATATATATATATATATATATATATTGTAAACATAACATGAGAAGCCAGCATTGAAAACTGCTTGGGGAAGTCAATGCAAGATTCCTGGCAGGTGACCATCAGTTTATCACGTCTGCCATTATCGTTTTGAACGGACAGTCACTGCTGTCACAAACACCTTAACCAAGCTGCCAGTAGCTACTCGCAGGACGCTGATTGGTGCGGTAGAAACAAATGCATTAGGTTAAAGTCTGACGATGAAGATGGATTTTTGTTTGACACCTGATCTCGTGATTCTCGCATATCGCAAGAATCCAGCTGCCGTGCAAGGTAACTACACCTCTACACCTGGGATAAAACCACACTCCTGTAAACTATTTCATCGTTGTTTGAGATCAAACAACAAAAGAAAGCAAATTTGAACATCAAACCACACTGTAAGTTGGAAATAGTCATTTCTGAGGGATGAGTACAGTGCTGATTGTCAAGACTTTGGAGAATGTGTTGTTCGGTTTGACCTACTCCAACAAAATATCAAGGACCCATCTATACAGGGACTGTTCAACTCTCATATAAAATAGTTTGTCATGTAGCCTAGATGGGAGAATAGTATTAAAAGCTGAGCTGTAATCAACAAACCGAAGCCTTGCATAGCTGTTAGAGACTGGCATCATCAGCAGGCCTGTTTGATCAATATGCAAACTACAAAGCTACAGATCTGTAATCATACAAACAGCTTGAGTTGTGGTTCTTTGGCACAGGCACAATCACAGCTGACGCAAACCATGCTGGGACCCTCTGCTGTGCAAGGAACCAGTTAAACATCTCAGCTCAAATACAAGTTCACATGCACAACATTTCAGAGTGGCAGCAGATACCAGATCAGGGCTTGCAGCCTCTTCTACTGTTTGGCGTGTACAACCATAGACTCTAAAATAATAGACAAAGTTTCCTGGCCTGAAAAATTAAGGCAGTGGTGCCTTAGACCTGCATTCTATCTAATTTCCAGAAGTCAAAAGTCACTTTCTATAGAAGTCTATGGAAAGATTACCCTTCTTCTCACTTGATTTATTACCTTAATAAAGATTTTAAATTATGGTCCCATAAATCTTAAGACTGACGAAAAAGCAGGGGATGCTTTAGGGTGTGGCTTTATGCCAACCTGCCAATCAGGACAGAGGCTTGGCATTGCTAACCATGGCACCGTGTACATGATGAATAGCCAAAAACGTGTTACTGGGTGTTGTTCATGTTTTAATCTTGAATTTTGACTCACTCACTGTGTTTTTTAACTTCATCAAAGTTAATTGGTCCAACCCAGCTAGCTAGCTACCACTAGCATTAGCAGGAATATTTGGCAGTTCTGTGTTCTGCCGTACATGCAGATGAATGGCGGTAGCACATGGAAGTCAGCGTTTACCAGCAATTAAATCTCAACTGGATGACCTGCTTCAGAAAGGTGTAATGTCATTTGTTTTAGGAGATAGGTTTCCACGGATCCATGCAGAGTATGTCTAGCTCTTACCAGTAAACGGCAGTATAAATGTATTGACAATTATTCAAGTTATTGAGACAGATTTATTAATTATTGACATTCGTTTCATTTGTTATGTGATGGTTTCTTTGCAACCTAGTTTAATACATCATGTATTTACTTTGAATTGTATATCATTTCAGTGTAGCATATCATCATTCAACCTCAGCTTAGAGTCAAACCTGCATGTCCCGTTCAAACTTGTGTCAGCTTCTCAGCAGCCGTGATAGCTCACACCAGAAATGTCATGAACACTGACAAACGAACCCTGCAGGCTAATTTATTATGGGAAGAAAACCAAAGAAATATATTCAAAACTGCTGATGTAATTAATTAAACATGTACATGTGCAAATACTGACTGTTTAAACACAAAGATGTAAATATTTAACCATATAAACATTGTAAATACATTTTTTAGTAAATTAAGTCAAATATGTAAAACATGTAACATTAGCTCAGTTCGTTCTAGCAAAGAATATACTACTGTGACACTGACAAGTTAGTTGTATGACTACATAAATGCAGTCCATTTACATTTACAAGAGCGTATTTCAGCCTTACATAACATTATATTTTCAGAAGTAATTTGGCACATACCTGACAAATTTCATGTTTTTTTTTTAAATATTAAACATCCTCAAGACTTTCTCTAAACATTAGATCACAGCGTTTCCTTTGAAACGTTATTAGAGCTTGTGGGTAATGTTAGCCAATGTTGTGGAGGTGGTGCGCTGACAGCTCCCCATGGGAGCAACAGAAACTACACACTATAGCTTTAAATTAATTAATTAATAATTGATCTTTTCATGTACACTATGGATAAGAGGAATGCTATCAGTAATAAATAACTCCTCCAATCTGCAGTACACATCACATGGGCTTGAAAGTATTTTATTTAAAGGACTCAAAATTTGAACCTATCCTTTGTCACAGCAGGGAAGGCACAGGTGCGTGACATTTACATTGACTACATTCCATTCATTTGGGCTAGTTCCAGGGCTTCTTCCTGTGCGTGTTGGCTCACTATGACACTCCAATGGAACAGAGCCATGGTTAATATTATTAATTCTGCCTGTGGTTTTCCTGCAATGATCAGTTAAATGAGCACACAGTGCAATAATTACGGTAAGTGCACATCTGGAGTTGTGATTAGGATTTACAACAAATGGCAGAACACTTTAGCAATGAAAGTACCTCAAATGTACGCTTACCCTTTTACCTCTTAGTCTTGTTTTGCACATGAGTATTACATTATTTACAGTGTACCATTACTTTACATCACAGATTTTCTCACCCATCTGGTGTAACAGTGCCAGTTTGTTTAGAGTAGAACTGCAAAGTTAGTTGTCAATTAGTACATTAATCACTGTCTATTTAAAAGATTCTCTGAATCCAACTTCTTAAATGTGAATATTGTCTAGTTTCTTCACTTCTCAATGACAGTAAACTGACCATCTTTGAGTTGTAGACAAAACAAGACATTTGAAGACGTCATATTGGTCTTTATTTGGAAATATTTCTTTTGACCATTTTCTGACATTTTCCAGACTAAGCAACTAATCAATAAATCAAGAAAATAATCAACAGATCAATTGATTGTGAAAATACTTTAGAGGCAGTTCATGTGACTCCAATTGCTTAGGTTTATACCTTTTAACAGTGTATAAGTATGTACAAGCAGGTATAACTCCTAGACCTTTGAAGTATGTTCATGAGTGTATATGTGTGTTCATGTAAGACTGTCTAATCTAAGTCATTACTAACACAAAGGGTGGTAACTGTGGTGTCTAAATGCTATGAATTCAGATGCTGTGAAACAACTGTTCCTCCTCATGTTCCACTCTGCCATTTGCAGATCATTTTAGCACAGATGAGTTAATGTATACAGTATATAGCCAAAAATATACTTAGTGTACATCCTTACACAATAATGTATAGTCACAAAAGTGTTATGGTGGGGGGCCGGCTGGTCGTGAGTATTCGTTTTCTTAGTTTTCTGTTGGCTGCTACATCTGCTCTGTTTTGTTCCTGCTGTGTTTTCTTTTTTCCTCACTCTCCCTCCTGCTGAAGCCATCTACCACACACACCTGAGTCTCAATCCATAATCCATAATCATCTACTCCCACCGCTCACACCTGCCTTCCATCTTCAATCAACCACAGTATATCTACCCCGGCTCTTCATCCACTCGTTGCTTGATCGTTGCTCCAGTAACCCTTGGTGAAACTTTCTCCTGAGCTCTTGAGCGTACTAGCCTCTGTGTTTGATGTGTTACTTACCTCTTTTGTTTTTCTCCCGCAGTCTTCTCTGCCATTTCTGTTTTACCGTTTCCGGGCAGCTGGCTTCTCCTCTCGGTCCCCCATCCCATGGCACCCTGCTTCAACCTGTCTCCCTCTACACTCCCAGCTCCAGTCTTTCTTCCTCGCTCCTGGTTCTCCCACGCTTTCCCTGAGAATCCACACCCTTGAGACTCCCCGAGCTCCCCCGTCTCTGTATTTTCGTCAGTGGCATCTGCTTCCCCACTTCCCCTCTCACGCCAAACAATAAACCCATTTGCATTGAGCCTTGCGTTTGAGTCCTCCTGTTATTCCCGTCACAAAAGGTTTATGTATTGGTAGATCCCTTTTTTGGAGGGACTGGCTGGAAAATGGAATTGTTACATTGGGGTATCTGTATATTGGTGGCATATTGAAATCCTTTGAGGATTTAGTACAACAATTTGGAATCCATGAGTCAAATTTTTTTTTTCATATTTGCAACTTTGCCATCTGATGGTGGGGAATTTTGGATCCAGTTCTTCAGCCACAAAGGCACCGGAATGTCAGGTGTTGATGAATTTTGGAAAAGGTCATGAGGCTGCTGGGTATTATTCTACGCTTATTCAGAACATAGGGGATGGAGTCTGGTCAGCCTTCAATAAGACATGGTGAAGGGATCTAAATATAACACTGGACGATGGGCAGTGGGACAGAATTGGTAGAGATATTAAAACCATGTCATGCAATGTAAAGGTGCTCGTGCAGTTTAAGATTATCATTGCTTCTATGGGACACCCTCCAAATTGTTTAGACTTGGATTGAAAGACACACCAAAATGTTAGAAATGTAAGACAGAGGACGGCCAATTACTTTCTGTCCTATGGTCATGTTATAAGGCCCAGGAATTTTGAGCCGAGATACATGATAATTTATGCTGGATTGCAGGGACCCCAAATTCCATTCAGTCTGAGATTATTTGTTCTTGGAAATGGGTCAATCCGAAATGGGATAGAAGTTGTGTCCAAACTGTTTTATGATAGCCAGACAGATTATTCTAATAGTATGGAGTAATGAAGGGGTACCTTCAATCCAAGAGTGGGTTTGGCTAGAGCAGCATTTAAAAAAATGTGAAACGGTTTGCTAGATTAGGGTTACCCCTAACCCTAAATAACTCTTCTGGATAGTCCATGTTTTTTTCATCCTCCTTGTCTACTAGCAACTGCGTGAAGCAGGGGAGGGGGCGAGTGTGCGATTACCAAAGGCTTGTCTCATGTGGATTTTGTTGTCCTTACTTAGAATCTGTCATGGGGCGACAGAAACTACGCACTATAGCTTTAATCGTAAAAAAGAATGGTTGGTGTTCCTTTTCTTAGTCCGCCCATGTAACATATATTGAAGCATGTTATGTTCGGAATACCTGCATTCACAAGGCAATGACAGAGAGGCTGCCCCATCAGTCTGCATTTGTTACCAAGGCAACCATATCCTAGAAACAGGGCCAGCAAGAAAAATGGCTAAATGTTACTCTGTTACTGACAGAGGACATTTTGAAGTTATTTAACCATGTAAAATTTTAAATGCAACACTGTGTATTCTGTGGCTCCAGTTCATATCTCAACGGCAACCAAGACAACCAACTGATATTTAATAATCAGGAACAAAACATTGGCTCACCCTCACTCTAGCTAAATCTCTTGACCTCTACTCTATATATCCTGTCAATAGCGTTTGACTTTTCCACTGGCAGAAAATATTTGGAGATCACAAGACACATGTCTGACAAGTAAGTAAAAGGAGATAGAATAGAATAGAATGCCTTTATTGTCATTATACACAAGTACACAGTACCTGTGCAATGAAATTGGAACAATCCCTTTTAAGATCGTACCCCCAGGAGCTCTCGATGTCAGGAACGTTATTGTTCAGTCTGACATACTGCGGTCTGGAGATAAGATAATCCTGGACACAAGCAGGTGTAAACAGTGGAGGTAAGCAAGACTTCCAGTTGTGTGAACAAGCCTGAAGTGATGTACCAATACTCTGAGGGAGGGCATAAAAGACAACATAATTTCTGTTGGATATGATAGAATTGTTGCCAGTAAAGTAGAGTTGTTGCAAGTTAAGATCTGGGGGAAAAAAGCATTTAAAAGGTGGGGTGAGGTGAGCAGCAAAGAGAATTGTTGAGAAGAATAAATTGGTTAAAAACAAGCCAAGGAAAAACTAAAAGTGAGCACTAAATTGTAGTTAAAAATCCTCTGTGTGCGCTCAACTTCAGCAAGAACCAATGGTCAAGGTTACAAAGATGTATGTCTGTAAGCTTTATTTTTTTGTAGGCCTTTATTTGATATGAGATGGGACTGTTGATTATAACTGTTTTAAAGGATAACATACAGTAATCAATATTTCTATAAATGGGTTAGCCAGTCGGCTAACTTTTAATGTAATAGTTAAAATTAATACTGTCATGAATACCATTTTCTCTGAAGTTCAAAGTTAGCTTTTTCTTCTCAAGTTTGGCCAACTTGGTGTTTCATTTAAAACCTGTCTGATCTTCTGACTGCTCTTCTTCTGGTGCCCCAAGATCTCAGTTATTAACTTCAATGTTCAATGAAAATAAGGCCCAAATTGTAATGTACTGGATCATTTAAGGACATATTTATGAATATATAACCCTTAATTCCTCTCTTTTCGGAGCAGTTTTGATGATTTTTTTTTCTTTTTCAGTAATACAGTCTGCTCATGGGCCAAACACAATGATTTAGTTCAAGCAGACTATCGACTGGAGAAAGGTACACATTACCACTTTTGAGACTTTTTATGAATATTATTTTGGTCAGCTGGTGTTGACATCTCTTCCAATGACTGAAAAATCTGTGCACGTTGGTGGAAGCCATCTTTGTGGGATTTTTTTTTCCAATCATTGCAGGTTTAGTCATCAGGATTGTCTCAAGCTTAAAGATATTATGTAATATTTCCGCATTTAAATGTCTAAAACTGAACATAACTATGCAATATATTTTGTTTAACTGTTTGTTTAAATGTTTCCAATGTTCAAACCCCAAGAAATATATATATTTTTTCGTCAGTAACCGCAATACAGCATTTTTCCTGGCCACACAGCATCATTTTTTTCCTTAATTACAGTACATGACACTCTTCAGCACAGTTGAAGAGACCTACACTACTGTATTGATATATTCAATAGCTTTTCCTAAACACAATTGTCCCATTCTTCCAGCGTCATGGAAACGTAAGCCCTTCCACGACCTTTTCCTTAACCTGTGTTGAAAGTGAAGCCAATAGTCCCGACCAAGCGCGTTTAGATATGACGCTCAATAACAACACCAAAGTCCCCTGACCATGCGTCTGTATTTAACAACGACAAGGTAGAGAACTAGAATAGGAGCAAAGCTAAGATAAGAGGGGAGAGGAGGAAACACACGACTGCTCTCGCCAGAAGCAGGAAGATACCCTTAACCTTACCTGGAATCGTTGGAAGATTGAGGCTGGAGCTCTGCGGTAAAGTTAGACTGGTCAACTGGCACCGGCTGTAATGTAACAACAGTCTCCCCCTCCTCGTATTGTTGTACAAATTGTTGAAATTTGATCTTTTTTTTTTTAAAGGAAAGATCAAACAGGTATCCAACCATGGAATCAGTGAGTCCCCAATTTCACCATCCATGTAATTTTCTGAGATATAACACAAACATATGCTAAATTAAAACACTGTCATATGTTAGGCAATATCTCTCTACCAACGTTGCATCAAACACACAAACACACACACACACACACACACACACACACACACAAAAATGGGTGGAAGAGAAGACGATTACATAAGATAAAAAAATGTGACTTAAAAGCACTTATATTATGCTAATTTTCAGGTTCATACTTGTATTTAAAGGTTGTATCAGAATAGGTTTAAATAGGCGCCCTCCGTGATAGAATCTGATGCGCAGCCCGGTTCACATAGTCCGCCGCCTCTGATCTTCAGCGTTGCATACAGACATAACTGCACATCGAGCTGGTGTTTCGTAACGTTAGTTCAGGTCGACTGTGTGATATGTTCACGGATGCGTAAAGTAGCACTAATTGATAAATACATTGGTGCTGCAGCGCCTAACTTTACGTTTCAAGATGAGGCTGCCTGCACAACGTTAACGTTACATCTGCAAAATTAAAATTAAACCAAGTTAGAACAGAGAGCGGTAACGTTAAGTAACTGTTACGTTCTCCTCTAAGACTTGCCACCACAGTAACATTAATGCAAATCGCTCGCCAAGTGTTAAATTAACTTACCTTAAACTCATCTGTGAATAATGCTCAAACATTATGGATTAGCTAAATTACTCTAAATTAGAGAGACAACATGCCAGTCGAAAGCTTGCTAGCGAATTTACAGGGAACGTTACTCCTCGGGCCTTCCTCGGGTTCCACACCACTGTTACTCGAACTGGAAGCTGTTTATGTAAAAGTAAAGTAAAAGTAAAAAAAAAATGTTCAAAGGACCACAGAAAAACATTTCAGATCTCAAACTTACAGCGTTGTAATTCTTCCAGTCTATTAGCAGCTTCCCTTAAGAGGTCGGACACTGAACGTCTGCCTGCTGTGTTTGACATTACTAAACAATGCTTTATGGCTGGGAAAAGCCATGTAGATTCGACCGATGCAGTAAAACGCTAACCAACCAATGGGCAGAAGTTGACCCCTTAAGACCCGCCCTCCTCATTTGCATAATGAGGCAGGAATGCATGAAGAAATGTAAAATTGACAGGCAGAAATAAATACCAGGGGTGAAAATATATAGGGTAGAAAATGCAACGGAAGAATAAAACAGACAAAAAATTTAAACACACACAGAAATAAATACATTTAAAAAATAAGTAATTAATAAATAAAGTTGAAGATTATAACGGACAATAAATAAATAAGGTAATTATTACAAAGGTGAATAAATAAAGAAGCTAATTAAAAGAGATATATACATTTATGTCTCACTGTATAATTTAATTTCTACCTACATTTATTTGTTTATTATATTTTTTGGGGCAATTAATTGTATGCTTATTTATTTATTGAGCATTTCTTTATTTCTGTATTTATTTTTTAAATATGGTAGACCTGGTCCTCCATACTGTTGAATCTGCGACTGGATCTGAGAAAAGCATGACTCGAGGTAGCTTTTCTGTTTCTCCAGTACTACTTCTGAAATAGCATCAGTATCACTGCACTGTGCTCTGCCTTTGTTTGCCTCCTTAAGTAACTATATTGAGCACATACCAGTAGGATACTGGCGTTGGAACCATATAAAACAACTGATTGGCAAAGTTGGGCTGCGAGCTACGTCTTAAGCTGCCATCTCCGTCCAGCATGACTCCCAACACTAATGTATAATTAACGTTATTATTATTTAGATCACTGATTGCTGCATCATTATGTACCATTGCTGCCAGTAATGATTTTGTACCTTTATAATTAAACTAAGGTTCACAGTTAAGGTCCATTTCCATAACTTACAGGCTACTTTTCATACAAATGTACCTTTGTGTGTGTGTGTACAGTAACATTATGATGCTCAACAGGCTCATAGATATTTTTACTATGATTGACTAATCTAATCACTCCCCGCTGCTAACAGACAACACAACCACAGTACTCTAACATTGCCAGACCTATCTCCACAGCGCTGCAGAGGAAGGTCCACAGAACATTCTGGGATAGGATAAATGCTCTAGTTTATTGGTTTATTTATTATTATTTGGGGGCCTTTTTAGGCCTTTATTGACAGGACAGCTGAAGAAATGAAAGAAACAGGAGAGAGAGGGGTAATGAAATGCAGCAAAGGGCCTCAGGTCAGTGTCAAACCCAGGCCCGCTGAGTCGGGGAGTAAACCTCTATATATGGACACCTGCTCTACCAGGTGAGCTGCCCAACCGTCCAAAGTCACACAGTTATGACTTTAAATTGACAGATATATCACGATTTAAGATAAAACAATCAAGTTAAGGCAATTAACTCATCCTAATACCTAATAATGATGAGCTATCTGGGCGCTCTATTGGCATTTGTTTTAACCAATCACAATCGTCTTGGGGGGCGCTAAGCACTGGACGAATAACGGTGCTTCTGCAAAATAGTCTTGAGAAGGAACATGTGCACGTAGGGAGACAAGCTGTGGAATAAAAATGGCTGTCGAAGGAATAAATCTAATTTGATTGTCGGTTCTCACTTGTAGGATGAAGCGACCGGAGTTTAGAATGCCAACACAAAGAAACCCGCGAATGAAACATCATCGATGTAGACTACAGCCACAGTTGATCCTAAAAAGCAACTACAGCCAGCCGCTCCCTATTTTCTTGCGCACATATTCTTTATACTACAGGAAGGGGGGGAATATATTATATGCCTGGGTACATGTATTCTAGCCAGGAAAATGAGAAGTAAGTCAGATTACTGATTTAAAGCATCTCATTAGGGCAGTGGATGAATAATTTCTGCACTAAGGATGAGCAGTCAATATCACATATTGAAGTATAACATTGAGCTATGCTCCATTTTTTTAATTGCATTGCTTTACTTTGAGATGTATGGTAAAAGCATAATTCTCAGTGGAAATGGAGATTTTGAACAAGGCAAAGAACTAGAAAACCATTTTTCCCCCATGAATCTGAATTGCACCCATCAGATGATGATAGAAGATCTATTTTTGTGTAATTCTTTTGCTTTAGGTGCGTAAAGTGGCCAGGACAGCATTTACTGTCCTGAAATGATGTTACACAGAGGATCCCGTGGGACGCCAGTTAAGAGACTGCGCTCAGCACTTTGTAGAAGTGTAAAGTTAACTAAACTTACTTTTAAATATGGCAGTTCTGTTGTGCTAACACCTCATGATAAACAGAGATGCTTATGCAGCTTTCAATATTAACTATTTCTTTGCTCAATTGGCCCAAAAAAAATATACTGTAGTTTTTTCACCTGATCATGATATACGCTCTGAATGATTTTCTTTTTTGAAAAATTATTCTTTGACTATAGGGTAGCCGAAAACATGAAAGGGGAGAGAGAGGGGGGAATGACATGCAGCAATTTAAATTGACAGATACATCGCAATTTAAGTTAAAACGAGTTCAAGTTAAGGCAATCAAATCATCCTAATAGTGATAAAACTAAGCTTTAGGCTACACTCTGAGATCAATTGTACATGAAATCATATTAGGTCTCAGGGTTATCCGAATCCATTCATCCAAGCAGAATGTCACAGACAACAATAACCCAATTCTTACAAAATGTAGCGGATTGTGCAGAGGTTGCTGAGGAGTTAAGGATTTTCAGCAGTGGGTGGCTTGACTATGTGACTGTACATGTGACAGAGTCACCAAAAGAATTCCCCCCCCCATCCAGGCCACAACTGTTACACACACATCTCTACCGTTGACTCCTTTGCCCCAGCGTACACCGGCTGTAGAGCTCTAAATACACAATATCAATGTTAACCCACACACACAAAGAGAGGGAACGGGGGAGGATTTTTAACCAGTCTGAAGCCCAGCTTGGACTAATCGTTTAGTATAAGTTCAATGAATGGGGCACGCTGTTCTCAAACTTTCCAGAGAGGTTAGAGGCAACCATTTCCCAGAATTGGGCCTCTGGGGAACATTCTCGAAACATATTAAAATAAATGCCTTCAGCCTTTATACAACAGTGTGTAGATGGGTTCCGCTATCATTTTCATCAAAGAAAGCTTTCTGGGCATCATATAAACCCAATGTATAAAACTGTATTGTATTTGCTGGTGATCAGGATTTCTGGAGGCTTGCAGTATGTTGGACCAGACGTTTTTCCAATCCAAAGCAGGGTCCAGGTCCTGGGATTAGGCCTCTCAAAGCATCTGATGCCACAGGTCTTTAACTACTACTATTTCAATCAGGAGAGACTTTGTTGCAAATATGCAAAATGTTTATTTGTTGCATATACACAAGCTGTATTGAGTCTTTGGCGATTATTGATGTGTAAATAATATTTTATAAAGAAAGTAGAGAAGACACGGGTGGGCAGGAATATCCCCCGAAGGAGTCTAGACACTGTTGGTGGGGAAGAAGTATGAAGACCAGAAGGAAGGAGCCAACAGGATCGGTCTGCTGGAGGAGGACCCGGGGTGCCGTTGATGACGATGACCGGAGTCGAAGAAGGTTGCACACTTTTCCTGGAATGACAACTGACAGCAGCAGAGAGAACAGATTTTAAGCAGGGATGCAATGCCGGGATTGTCTCTTGGAATTCATGGACAATTCTGGTTGGTTTAACTAATATAGTGAACGTCCCACAACAGATGATCAGTTTAGGAAAGAGAGGTCCATGAAGCTTAGAAGTCGTCCTAAAAGAATTTTTGCTGAGATTCATAACTAATCTTCTAGCAGTTCTTCCAGTGTGGGGAGAGGGCAGCCGAAGATCTTTTGGGCGGTGTTGATGACCCTTTGGAGCACTGTCCTCTGATCCACCATGCAGCTGGTGTACCATACACACATGCAGTATGTTGGTATGCTCTCAATGGAGGCACGGTAAAAGGACACCAGCAGTCTTCGTGTGATGTTATTCCTCCGGAGTATTCTCAGGCAGTACAGTCTCTGCTGGGCCTTTTTTAGCAGCTCAAGAATAGGCTCTCCTCAATGTGGACTCCCAGGAAATGGAAGTCTGCCACCCTCTCTACACAGTCCCCCCTTAATCATCAACGGATATCGTATGCATTAACTGGGGAGCACTTTAAATTTCATTTTACTTGTGACAATGACAATAAAGACCTATTCTATTCTACTCACCAGTCTATAACTGCTATTCCTTTAGAGTCAGGAAACAAAGCCTCTTGTGCCTCTTAAGCTGCATAAAATCTTATGAAGTGAATGCTGCTCAAGAGGACTTTGGCATGTAACTCCATAAGCTTTAGATCTTAACTGGAAATAAAAGAAAAAAGGTGTTGAATTGCCAACGGTACCCCAGCTGCCAAAGGAAAAAGATGTGTAAAATATTTTTGTTCATTAGCAATAGATTTTTGTCTGTGTGTAACACTTTGAAAAAACTGTATAATTCTTGAGTAGTTTGAGTTATCTCCAAATTAGAAAACTAACAGCTATTTATTACGGACTAATATGTACAGTAGTAGTATTATGTTGAGTTAATATGCTTCATATTTAGAATGGTAATTAAAATTAAATGCTTTGTCATTTGGTTGTTGTTTCCGGGACTTCTTTGTGAATTCTTAAATCTTTTAAGTTAATGGTGCTCCAAATGTGTAAAATATTTCTTCCCTTGGGTTTATTGCTGCGGCAACAGTTTTAGTCTGTAGGTAACACTTTCCTATAATGCTTGAGTTGTTTGAGTTAGGAGGCAAATCATTAAAAGTAACAGCTAAGACACAGAGTCATAGAGGGCAAACAATTATTTTGAATACGAATGCACATCATTTACATCACTCATTGTCTGCAGTTGAGAATAACAGAATAACGACATCAGTTTTGCACTGTAGCTCCAGGTGTTATGTTACCCACAGGGAGAATGAGATGCCGAGGGCAGACAAACCCCTCATGACAAGTGTCATCTCTTCTTTGATTATAACACAGCCTAATCAAGCAGGTAAAGATTTACGCACGCAGCGTACTAAAGAATGGTCGGCTACAACAGTGGTTCCCAACCTTTAACTTAACACAATCACGTACCCCTTCAGTGATTCCAAATGTATAGTTATAATAGTTATTTGACTAATTAGGACTACTTCATATTCTGCTTCATTGAATTAGATTACTCAATAATATGATAATTAAAGGGGTACTCCAGATTTTGTATTGCACATCCATAAAGTTGGAGGGATTAAGAGTTGTATTTATGAAAATTAAATAAATAAAGAGAAGACAAATTGAAGCAGCAGAGGCCCAGATCCAGATTCCAGATTAGTCCCAGAATGATTAAGATGAAAATATGCTGGAACTTTGTTAGACCCTCCCTGTCTGGTGTACGCAGAGTCTTTCAAAGTCCATGACCCTAGTTCATAATCCTGGAAGAATTTCCAAATTTTCCGTCTACACGCCCAAGCCAAGATAACCCTGATGAAATCATGAAGTATTTTTTCTGGCTTTTAAAAGCTCCCTCCAACAGAACACATTCACCTGCTGTCTTCATAACATAAATTAATACATATAATAATACAAATAATTTGGACTTATGGCCGTAGTGAGTTCTTCTGAGGGTTTGCCAGACCGCTGAGCGCTGCTCTCCTTTCCACCAATGAAACTTCTGGATTTATCTTCAGTAGGGGCAGGCAATACAGAGGCTGTGATTGGTTTATGATTACAATCCAAATGTGGTTATTAATCAGTGTCGTCGCCATGCCTTGCCATGTCATAAATAATAATGTTGATATTGTGCGTTGCAAAAAGCCCAGATTTGTTTTAGTACTATTATAGATTGTTCAGATTATCACTTTCTTTTTTTAAATAATACAAGTAACCCACTGCTCAGTCAAAGAGGATAGGAAGCAACCAAACCATGTCAATCCTTTTGGCTGGCAGGCAGTTCTATCTGTGGCCAGTAAATTGATTTATTTCTGACATGGTAGACTCAATCACAAGGTATGAAATTTGGCACATGAGCATAGCCAGTGTTTATTTTTCTATGTGGTTTTATACAGTCTTCTTGAGTACAAAGCCAGCAGGCTACACCTAAGAAAGGCTATTGAACATAGTCAAATCTGTGTAATTTCTCCCATTTTTCAAGCTCCTGCTACAAAAGCTCCCTAATCTATAACAGAATTTCTTTAGAGGATAGATTGCTTAAATACGCATCAGCCGGGCAATGTTTGCAGCCTGTCTCCTGCTGCTCTGGGAGTTCAGGGAAATCAATAGCGATGTACCAGCTTGGTTCCTAACTGCAACTCAGCCCACACTCTTTGTATCTTTTCTGGTCACAGAATTAAAGCCATAACATGATCAAACTGGCCTGGGATGACAATAGAGGCCTCAGTGGAGCCTCACAGTTCTGAGAAAACTTGGCTTCCCACATTTGTTGATGTTGTAGAAATCGACAGCTTTGAACAGTAACATTTAATAGCAGTATTGACATGCAAAGGATTTAAAATATCTGTAAACAGATTAAATACATCAGCAACAAATACATCAGCAACAATATCTAAATGATGAAATAGATTTTTTTTCTCAAACATAAATTACATTTTGATTAGACTTTTTACAATTTTTAGAGGTTCAAAGCAAGGTTTTCATTTATTTAAAGAACACCTTGTTTTGCACATAGGATAAGGCAGACATTTATTTTTATTTCTTTTGTTCAAATGCAAAAAAAACTCCAGAAAAGACCAAAAAAAAACAAACATATGTGGGCAAGCGCCATGACATATGTGGAATTGGACAAAAAAAATAACAACTGCAGTGCCCATCGCCATGGTTGTGAAGGCACATGTCAGCCTGTGTTACTGTGTAGCTCATTCATGTGTTTGCAATAGCTTTTTAGCCATGCTAGTCCACATTTTGGTCCAGGATGATATGTCTCAAAGATTAAATATATTTTTAAAATTTAAATTTGTCACTTGGTTAGTGCCAGCAAAATGAATGACATTACCAATAACCCCAGCTACACCTTGGGTTTAATGCTACTCAGATTATGTTAGCATGCTAAAATGCTTAACTAAAATGAAAAACATGTTAAAAATTAAACCTGCTTTTCATTAGCATTGTAGCCTTGGCATGGTCAGCATGTTAGCATAATGATGATAGCATTTAGCTCAAAGCTATAGCGTCACAGAGTTGCTAGCATGGCTCTAGTGCCTTAGATCATTTTCAAATTAGTTATGATTATTTGACTGACCAATTGATTGATTGATTGACTGACCGATTGATTGATTGATTGACTGACCGATTGATTGATTGATTGATTGATTGATTGATTTGTACAGTCCCTGAGTAAGATTGACCAATCGCTTTTCGCCGCCGCTCCGACTGCAGCCAGTCCACAGCAGGCTGGTCGCCGCCTTCTGATTTCTGTCTGAATCACGCATTAAGAATAGCTTTAAAAAATATATTTTCTATATATACTCACAACACATTCTCACTCCCATCTCGTAAAAAACGGATGCTTGGTCAGGTGCCTTTGTTGTTATTATATATGTTTTTTCCAAGATAAGAATGATCACATAGTGGATTTCTAACATGAATTATAACCTTATGACAAAAAAATGAATCCCACTTCCATTTTTAATTGTGTTCTAGTAGAGACTGGTTGCATTCCCTAAACATATACTGTATGTTATCTCTATTGTATGAAATTGAGATAAAGACAATATTTTTTAATAGATTATGAAGTAAAATTTTACTTCAGAATTGCTTTTAAAACCCCAAATACGGGACAATTTCACCTAAGGGATACAGGGGGTTCCCAAAGTGAAGACAACACAAGGGTTAAATATGTATATAGTTGCTCTCAGAACTGTGCACCACAATCCCCCCCTCTTTTTTTTCCTGCACTATTTACATTTTTACATTTTGTGTTGGCACTGTAAAGGGGTTGCACAGGTACTGCACTCGTATATAATGACAATAAAGACATTCTAATATATATATATATATATATATATATATATATATATATATAAAACATATATACACGCGGGACACAAACCCTTCTCACCTGGGTGAAAGTCCTGTGTTTGACCCATTGACCCCCAACCAACCTCCCTACGAGGAATTTCCCTTTACATACTACTCGCTAAACCCGTCTAGATGCTGCTCTCCCCAGTTCGTTCTACACACACGCCAAAGGGTTCCTTTTTCATTGCATCACACGCAGACAGCCACTGCCCAAACGTCCGTATTTTACACGTTCGGAGTGAGAACGGGTTGATACTCATTTGCTAGGTCATATAGAGGTATCAGTAATACATTTAGAGTTTTATTAACCAGTTCCAAACTCCTTAAATAGCAGTCCACTTCCGTGTTTCGGTACAGATGGTTTTCATCCCTGATGCTAACCGTACTCGAGTACACATTGTCTGTACTGAAGACAGTAGTTTCAAGTGGACGCAGTGTTCACACTATTTAAACAAACTGGACTTTTGGCTCAAGGTTTCCCAGATTCGGGCCTAGGCCCCTGATCTGAAAGCCCCCTTAGTCTTGTTTGACAATAACTGAGGTCCATAGCACATTGGATGATATGTCATGCTTTGGCTACACAGGTAACACAGTCAGTGGGATCCATTCACTGTTGGTTTCGGTCTTTTCATGGGATCTGTTGACAACAAGAAAAATATATAATGCCAGACTTACTCGGTGTTCAGACCAAAAAGTGCACTGTGTTTAAAAGAAAAAAATGGCAATGCTAGTCGATGCATGTTGCTTTAAGTATCAGATGATGAAGTGTGATCCAGAAAATCTAAAAAAAAAAAATATACATTTGATCAATACATTTGAAGTATTATCAGATTCCAAAACAATGCACTATGACAATCTTTTTGTCTACGGTAAGGAAAAATAGAAGAAATATGGCGTTCGCATTGCAAAGTAATCGGGAATGTATCTTTTATCTTTAACAACCTTGCCTTTTTTCCCTGTACTGACATAGTGGTATTATTAAAGTGAATTTGGGCTTTTTTTCATGAAATGTTCTCTGTCTGAACACTGCCTTGCCATTAAAATACAAACATTCAAGCTGTCCTACGACATAAGTCTTTTGCTGCAGCTCCTTCATGCATTTTCTATCTGTCATGTCATGGATAGACTCAATTTCTTCTTTTCAGCTTTACTGATATTAATTTCCCCTTTTTTTGAAGCAACTGATGCCTCTTTAATGTTGCCTTTATCTTACTACCCTGTTGTAATAGAAATAACAGTTTAAAATACACGTTTACATGTATTTCACGAAGCAACTTGAGTAGCACAAAGGGTAAACATACGAGAAAGCATAAAAAAGAGTCTCATTTTGCCATGTAAGATGCTCATCTTTCTCTGTATGCCATGCGAGGTTCTGACAGTAATGAATAAATACAGACATGAGGGTGTCTACTTTGCACAGTCACAAACGGCAGCAACCAGCTTCTCCTTCAGTGGCTGCTGGTGCACATACACACGTTGAACTGCAAATAGAAAAGTATCTTCAATCTTCTTCATCCTCTTTAACAGTTGCCCCCCAAGATCCGATTCTGCTCATGTTTTTGTCATCTCCAACAGGTTCCTTCTGTCCTTTCTTTGTCTTCCACCACAGCTCGGTCATATCTATCAGGGTGACAAAGGACAGGCTATTAATACTGTGGTTGTAAATCCTACACACACACACACACACACACACACACACACACACACACACACACAAACAGTTTGCAGAGCATGTTCTCTTTGGAAACAGCATGTAAAAATAGCATAGAAGCAGTTATCAGTTCCAGTGTGCATTCACAAAGGTAGGCACAGTTATTTTTGGTTTATACACACACACACACACACACACACACACACACACACACACACATTATAGCATGATAGAGAGCATGGTTAACAGGATTGCCTGGCAGAATCAGATGTGAATGGTGTGTGTGTGGCGTCTTTGGTTTCAATGTCATTATTGGCACTTTCACACCGAAACAGTTTATCCTCATACATTATGTATAACCGCTTCAGAAGAAGCACATTTCCCCAGGGTGGAGTTTTTGTAGAGCTTTAGGCTTAGTCATAGTCGTTTTCAACAAACTAAGAGGTGCCTCCTAGAGTTTCTTTGACAAAACAAAGGATATCTTTTCATAAGTCAAAATGCTAAACCACGCTTATTTTTAACTGGAAGGATGTAGGTTGGATCACAAACTCATTTTCAAAAAAGATTGGCTTCAGCTGACAGGATGGAAAACACAAAGCACACCCTTTTGACGTCATAATTGCGCGCTGCCTTAGTTTCCAAACTAACAAATCGACAAGCACGCCCATTTTACACAGGAGTCAGCCAGGTGTGTGAAGGTCAGACAGTCACTGCACCTTATGTTGCTTAAATTGCCTTCAGTCTTTCACTTGCGTCTTAGTCCCTTCCACCGAGGAGGCACGGAGAGACGCAAAGAAGTTATTGGAGAAGAGAGGAAAAAGCCAATGTGTTTTTAATCAGAGGAGATGTCCTTTTTTTCTGAAGCGTCACATAAATTCTTCAGCTGAGTGAGCAACTGTTTCAGCTGCTCAGCTTCTATAGCTCCCCAATGATCCCTACTAGGTGCTCGGGGCAGAAATAATTCAATTACATTACATTTTATTTATAGTATCAATTCATAACAAGAGTTATCTCGAGACACTTTACAGATAGAGTAGGTCTAGACCAGATAGAGTAGGTCTAGACCACACTCCATAATTTACAAGGACCCAACAGTTCTAGTAGTTTCCTCCAGAGCAAGAAACAGTGCGACAGTGGCGAGGAAAAACTTCCTTTTAGGCAGAAACCTCGGACAGACCCAGGCTCTTGGTAGGCGGTGTCTGACGACCGGTTGGGGTTAGAATGAAGAGTGGCAATAACAAAAATAGAAAAAATAGTAGTTTTTAGTAGTTCTTTGTAGTAGTTCATGGCATAGCAGGGCACTGTGCGGCATTACAAGGCACAGCAGGACGTAGCAGGGCACAGCAGAGCGTAGCAGGATGAACACGGCATTCATAGTAAGGTACTATGAGCTCTTTAAGATAAGATGGTGCCTGACCATGAAGAGCTTTGTAGGTGAGAAGAAGGATTTTAAATTCCATTCTGGATTTTACAGGAAGCCAATGCAGAGAAGCTAAAACAGGAGAGATGTGATCTCTTTTCCTGGTTCCTGTCAGAACACGTGCTGCAGCATTCTGGATCAGCTGAAGAGTCTTTATGGACTTTTTTGAGCAGCCTGATAATAAAGAATTGCAGTAATCCAGCCTAGAAGTAACAAATGCATGGACTAATTTTTCTGCATCATTTTTAGACAGGATATTCCTGATTTTTGCAATATTACGTAGGTGAAAAAAGCGATCCTTGAAATTTGCTTTATGTGGGAATTAAAGGACATATCCTGATCAAAGATAACTCCAAGATTCCTCACAGTGGTGCTGGAGGCCAGGTGATGCCATCCAGAGTAACTATCTTTGCGGATGCAGAGGTGCTTGGGCCTCAGAGCATCAGTGAGTTTAACATTAGAAAATTACAGCTCATCCAGGTTTTAATATCCTGAAGGCACATTTGAAGATGGGCCCAGGGAAGAATTCCGAGAAATTGACACGTTGTTTTCCGTGGTGGCCACACAGATTTTTCACACATTCTGTGACACCACCACTTAATGCTGTGTTAACAGTTTGTGATCATTTCACAGAGATCTGTGAGACCAGGCTGTAGAGGGAGGTGTGTTCAGGTGCATTCTTGGCGTATTGTTATCTTGAGGCAGCGGTAATCGGGCCCTTTACCAACAAAAACCTGGTCTAAAAATAAAAGTTATGCCATCATAATCAGAGATGGCAAAAATACTTGCGCCCCGTAGTTAAGTAGAAGTACAGATACTTGTGGCAAAAAAGTACTGAGTTAACTTCTTTACTCAAGTAAAAGTAATAAAGTACAGGCTTGGAAATTAAACTAGACAAGTAAAAGTAGCCTTGCGAATGACTTAAAGCTATCTGGCCCACACACATGTTACTAGAGAGCACGCTGAGAAACTTCAATGGACATGGAAAAAAGGCTCTTTATATGCCATTGGCTACATTTTAAATGGCTGTTTGCCAATAGGCCTACAACATCCCACATATATATTTATTGCCACTCTTCATTCTTACTAGAACTGTTGGGTCCTTGTAAATTCTGGAGTATGGTCTTGACCTACTCTATCTGTAAAGTGTCTTGAGATAACTCTTGTTATGAATTGATACTATAAATAAATTGAATATATGATTATGATGACTGTGACAGAGACTGGGACCCCAGGTTAATGAGATTCTGACTGAGCAGCAAGAAATTAATTCTGTGAGAATTTAAAAGCATCTACATGTATGTGTGTGTTCAAATGTTGCTTCTTTAAAGAAAATAAATATGAATTACTAAACAGACATTAATTAAGAAGTTCTGCAGCACATTGACCCGGAGTCATTCTTGATGCTACTATCTCAAACATCTCTCTCAGATAAGGCCGAGGAGGATTGGGAATGTCTTGCTGCTTGTCTGTTTCATCTCTGTGAGCTCCGTTTTCTTCATTTTCCATGATGTCGCTGTCCGTACTACTATGTGCTAACGTTAGTGCCATCAATCATTCATTAGATTGAATATGGTATTGATTATGCAAACAATAATAATGGTAACTCCAGTGAAATGATTGTAAACTTGTTAGTGAGGACTAGATTAGGACTGGATTTAAAGCTGATTCTGGTTTCCAACTTGGCCCCAGGTGTTAAAACACAGACAGAGACAACTTCTCTCTGTTGATGCTGTATTACAATCAAGCACCATGCAACCTAGCTAACAGGTGAAGAACACAAACAACAAAATCACTAGCTAACTTACTTTAAATGTGCCAGAACTATAGACCAATACAACAATAGGCTTAAATGAACTGACTACATAAGTTCTACGACTTAGAGTTCTCAAAGACACACACACACACAATCTCAACTCATTATCCTCCGGACAGCTAGTCTCTTTTTCTTTTCTCTCACTCTTTTCTCCGTGTGGCGCGCACCAGCGCTATTCTCCAACATGACGACCTCTTGTACAAAACTAAAGTAACAAGCCAATTTTGTAAAATGTAAGGAGTAGAAAGTAAAAGTTGCCACAAAAAAATAGTAAAGTAAAAAAATCTATATATATTTGTACTTGGTTACTTCCCATCTCTGATCATAATACATGACAGCATCATCAATGTTTGCCAAGGTACAAACGTGCCTGGAGAGATGACACTCTGATTGGTTGAGTGCATGCTACGCACAGAACACACCTCTGATTAATGAAGACACTAATTACAACCCTTTTGAACCATGCGCCTGGCGCACCGACCCTTAAATTAGCAAAAGTGGATTTGTGCACGCTCTAAGCGCACCTGCACCAGGCGCTTCACGTCGCACGCTTAGAACGTTACAATAGGCCCCTAAGTGTCTTCTTACAGCTCCTTATTACAACTCCTCTTGGGCTTATTCAAGTCAAATGGAAGTGGGTCAGATGCAAATTCATTCATTCAGTGACTCTTCATCTGCATCACAAGATTTAGTCCCATTTCACAGATTGGACTGCATATATACTGTATAATTCACTCAATTTGACATAAAATAACACCTCAATTACCCAGCAACCATTATGAATATGTCAAAGACCCATCTAATGTCTTGTTCTACTTTCTTCAGTGTGGATCGAGTCAGGTCATCTCCGTGGCAAATGTAATCTATTCAATTCCAATGTTATTTATAGAATCGAATCATAACAAGAGTTATCTCAAGACACTTTACAGATAGGTCCAGACCACACTCTATAATTTACAAAGACCCAACAACTCCAGTAATCTGAATGCAATCAGGAAACCTGAGATATATTTATAGAATTTGCTGATTGCTGCTGATTTGCTGATTGTTGAAGTAATTCATTAATCAAAGGGTTTGTTTCTTTCATTTTTTTTTTGTTAAACAAAAGCAACATTCTGGGTAAGAAAAAATGACAATGGAAAAATTAAAGGAGAAAGTTGATCACCATAAAATACACATATACTCATACGCCTGTATTAAACTGAAAGTTTAATATTGCCCATGTCAGGCTCACTGAGCTTCTTAATTAAAATTAAGACAGGGTAAAATGTACTAATGATACAAGAAATTGCAAAGATCAATGGGGAAAAGAGTGGCATGAAGTACAAAGAGATGGTAAATGATATAATGCAGCTTTGAGCATACAGAGGTGTATTATTTGATATACCATTTCATTAGCAACACAAAATCATTATAAAACCACACTGAATAATTTAGAGAGAGTTCTATATAATGTGGAAATATGTAATAATAAGAGTTACAGATGGAACTATAACCTCTCATGTCTGTACTCTATATATGTGATTTAAGACAGGAGATGGTTAGCTTAGCTTAGCACTAACAGGAAAACAGTCCAAATATATCTAATGAACATGTTATCTTGTTTTATCAACCTTTAATAAACCCAAAGTGAATACATTTGTAGTTTTCCAAGGGTTATGTTTTGGATTATTTCCTTGGCCTGGAGTTGTAAGCCAACCAGCGAAGAATCCAGGACTTACTACATTGATCTTTGGACTTTGGCTACATTGATTGCGTAACTTATGCAAACCGTTTGCGTAGCGTATGTGCTGCTTAATGTATTTTTTATCTTGCTACAGCTGCTGCGCTGCGTGGCGTAGGATTGTGGGAGTCACAGGCAAGTTGCTGAGCTTTTGCTTTGGGATTGTTGTTGCTGTTCTGACATGACGCAGTGGACAGGAACCGAGAAATGAAAACAAAAACTCTAAAAATGAAACTGCCAATACCGTCATTGACAGCCATTAAGTTGTTTCCTTATATTGGTAGTTTAATTTAAAATACATTTAGACACTGTATGATCCATTTCTGTGTAAAACAGCACACACTCGGGTAAAAACTTTAAATAGAAGACCGTATCCACTCTTATACAGCCATTTTTATATATATATATATATATATATATATATATATATATATATATATATATAGGCTGTATTTCATTGATTATAGTGAAGTGTAGTTGGGAAGATCTGCTATACCTTACACGTGCAATGTAGCTAGCCAGTTACTGTTTAAGGTCAATAAATAGTCTTGCATCATGGTCATAGATGTATTACAATGCAAATTACACAGATAATTTCACTTGTTTTCAGTACCCTTTTCCCTCAGATTTAATGTTTTTATCTTGTTTTTAAACACCCCTGTTTTGCAGTGGAGAGCAAAAATATATACACACACTCATCCTTTCTGCCGGTACTGCAACAAAAACATTCCTTACAGCCCAAAAGCATTTTCCCAAAGAACACCATTATGAAAGAGATCACAACAACAGTTATCTCATTGCGCTTTTCATAAAAGAGCAGGTCTAGACCATACTCTGTGATGTTATTTACAGAAACCCAACAACACACATTAGCACAAAACACCAACTAATTCATTTTTTTGCAGTATTGGATATGTTTGTTGACCTGATGATTGCACTACTAGATGAAATATCAGGGCTACACCAAGGTCAATAGAATTCATGCTCCATGAATGTCATGGTAAGCCATCCAATATTATACAAGCCGCAAGCATGGCTATAAATTCAAAAGATTATATAACTCTGTAATATAGCTGACATATTTTTAGAAAAATAAAATGTGTATTAAAAATGCAAGGCGTCCTAGTTCTACCAGAATAATTAAACCACTAACAAAGTCTTGACTGATTTCTCTACAAAGTCTTACTGAAAGTATTGGACCAGAACGACACTTTCAACTCACATCCGTAATGACGTGTGTGTACGGGAGAGACTTGTTTGTTAGCATGACCAGATGCAGGTTGAAGACATGCTCTCGTCACTCTTTCCACATTCAGTTTACAAGAATCTCTCACTGGAACATCCTGCATCCCTCTGGCCTGTAAATGTGAGAGCTCTATCATTAAAAGATACCGATTACACACTCTCACGCACACACAAAACTTGGCACACAACAGGGGCAATTAAGACTTCTTTCCCACTGTGAAGTGATGTTGACATGTTCACATTAAAAAAAGCTGAAATAGAGAATCTACACCATTTCTTTCATTCAACATCTCTCTTTTTTATATTTAATACTCTTCCCTTATCCAATTTTTATCTCTGTGTTTATCTAATACCGCTGTGATCGGCCCACTCCATGATGACTTTAATGATTAAATCTAATACTATGACTTTAAAGCTAGGCTGATCGATCTGTGTTTGAATTTAACTTCACGCTTTTTAAAAAGCGTAAAGTTTTTCTACTTTTGCACTGTCAGGTCTTAGTGCACCCACCCAGTGTACTGCTTTTACAATGTGATACTGTATGGTTAGCAGTCTACCAGCTGTGTAGGACTGTTTGTAGTCACCTTTGGCTGATGAGCTAAAGTGCAAATGTGAGCAATATGTATGTTCAGTAACAGGTCATTTGGCAGTTATGGGGACCGGGTGCATGGGTAAGTTAGTAATATAACAAAAACAAATTGCTTTTTTGAATCAGCTCATTATGAAAAACTTTCCACACTCTGTTGGTTGAAAACACCTACACAAATTAGTTATCTATCCCTATGCATCTGTTCTTGTACTTTATCTGCTGTGAGACTTCAATCTTCCTGCATGGGATTATTAATGTTCATTTTATCTTAATCTAGAGAGTCAGTCATACTTTGGGGTGAATGTTTCAACACTTTTGGGTCCAATTTCCTTCAAACTTGGGACATTCCCTTCAGTTAAAGTACCGTGCGCCCCATGTAGGCCTTTGCAGCTGCCCTTTGTTGCGTGATGTCCCCCATCTCCCCCCCATCTTTCCTGTTTATCCACTGTCACTATCAAATAAAGGAAAAAGCCCCCCAAAATAATCTTTAAAGGTCCCATGACATGATGCTCGTTGGAATCTTTTATATAGACCTTAGTGGTCCCCTAATACTGTATCTGAAGTCTCTTTTATATAGACCTTAGTGGTCCCCTAATACTGTATCTGAAGTCTCTTTTATATAGACCTTACTGGTCCCCTAATACTGTATCTGAGGTCTCTTTATATAGACCTTGGTGGTCCCCTAATACCGTATATGATGTCTCTTTGGTCAACGTTGGCTAGAGTTGTCCACATGTCCACACCCTTGCTGTCTGCCTTGATACACTACATCCTGCGTTGGCACTGAACATTGTAATTGGACTCACATGATAACGGTCTGCACACATGCACATACTGATAAAGCCCTAAAAATAGCCCATTACATTATCCATCCTGCTTGACCTGGTCTGACAAAGCAAGCAATGCAAAGTCTAAGTAACACCGACTCTCACCCCACTGCAACTTTATGGACCCTGAGTTGTTTTCATGCATGCCTGAGTTAGAGGAGTACATGCAAACAATGAATGGAATGACTTTAGTTTACTCAGTTTGTTATCTGTAAGCTTTTCATTGAAGCAACTTGAGCAGGAATATTTCACTTCAGTTTTTGGGATATTCATGTCAATATGGCAGAAACTGGAAATTATTATTTCATCCCTGGCATGTGTTCTTGTTTTCATGGCATTTCACCATCGAGAACTCTGCACTTTACTTTGTATGTTGTGGATTTGGTAAATACTTATGTATGATTGGAAGGTGGCTACTTTATTATGACAAGACAACTGGTTTGTGCTGAATTGTGTACTATTATTGTCTTTTGTGATCTTTCTCTCCAGTATCTGTATTGCTTCCTGCTGGTTGTTACTCTTGGTTGAAGGCCCTAAAACATATTCTCCCAGCTTCTGTCAGCTTCCTACTATAAACAATGAATGTAATTAAGACCTGAATGTCCTCCTCAGGATGGATTGCAATCACTTTGTTGTGACCTTAACTTTTAATCTAGCGCCATCGTCAGGTCAAAATCCCCAAAAGGTTTCAGTTCTTTGGTTTTTAACCAAATACCTGCTAAATGAATGCCATTCCCACCAGGAGGGATGAGTGGACAGCTGCTTTAACTGGCTAGTTGAATGACTGCCATAAAACATTAATTGTTGATTTGTTGTCAAATGCTTTGACTGCTTTACTAGCTCATACACAGTGTTGGGGAGTGGAATACATGTACCGGCGTTGTGTATTAATACAAATTATGAGTAACTGTATTACATTGCAGTTACTATTGAAATAGTTTGTATTTAGAATACAGTTACATTGTTAAAATCAATGGATTACATGACAATAAATTAATACATTAAGGGAACTCCTTGCATTTCCCAGAAGCCCCAATATGAAAAAGAAAAAATTAGCCTGATAGAGGTAGAGATGGAGCCGGAACAACAGAGCCAGGGTGGGAATGCCTTTCTATCTTGGAAATTCCAACAGAATTTCACATTAAAAAACAACAGGAGAACAAAATATCAACAGCAACCTCCTTTCAGCGTACTGACTCCACCTCCAACCTGAAGCATCTTAAAGGAAGTTTTTTTTTACCTAGCCAAGGGTAGTCATCTGTTGTACATTTACTGCTCACCTTTCTATTTTGCAGTTGTATCAGGTAGCTCCTGCTTAGTTGACGTGCAACTTTACTTTCTCCTCTGTGCTGATTTCCTAGCCCCATCTGACATGCTACCTAACATTAGCTAAAATTAGCTTGTGGAAGAAAGACTGCGGTTAGATTTTTGTAATAAGCTATGCAGTTCAGGACTACAAATACAAACATCTATCTGCTTGTTCATGTACACATTCAGCCAGTTGGAACAGAAGAACACACCAGAATAAGCAGTATTTGATGGCTGCATTCCTATACTCATAAAATGCAATTCAATGTGGAAGTATTCAGAATAAATTACTCAGATTGACTAACGTCAAGGAATTTGTTACAAATTACATTTTGGGCATTCATTCTGTATTCTGTAACGGAATAAATTTTGAAAGTATCTTTCTCAACACTGTTCATAGCCTAGGCTATGGAACACACACTATGAACTGCATACAGAGGCTGTATCACCATCGCCAGTTATATTGAATCAGTAATAGAGTCATGTTATTGTGCTGTTTCAATAGCAGTGGGAAGAAAATAGAAACATCAATGACACTGTTCCCGGCCCTTAGTCCAGCAGTTCATTGGTTGACAAGAGATTGCTATGCATGTGGCTGTGAGCCCCATTGATGTCTCTCCTCCATTATCCCTTCTCCCATGTTTTCACTGTGCTGTTCCATCACACCTCCCTCGCTCTGTCAGTGGCAGCCAAACCACCTTATAGCCCACTTGGCAGCAGCTGTGAGGAGCAGATTTGCCCTCCATTGCCAAGGCCTCATCATCAAGAGCTCACCGGGGACCATGAGTGGATCTCAATATGCTGAGGGAAGTCATGGTTCAGTGACTGACGGTGGTTTCCTCTGCCA
>JABXJD010003542.1:0-17607 GCA_013375575.1 Percina caprodes
AAAGAGTTGTTAGGGAGAGTAGCTCAACTTGTGCTCTCAGAGGATCTGAACGGCACTTTCCATGAGAAGGATTGAAAGACTGGAATACTTACCTGAAGACTGGAATACTTACCTGAAGACTGGAATGCTTACGACAGATTGGCCACGGGCTGCAACGCTGTCTAAAAGTAAGGCTGAAAGACTTGTTTCGGAGGAAGAGATTTACCTGAGGAATCGGGTTTTTGAGTTGAAGTTTGAAGAGACATTGTTTAAGTTTGGACTATTACAAGATCAGCCTTATCCTGAGTTATCGCTTTGTATTTGGCATACCATTTTTGTTGATTCCCAAGAACTTTATTAAAAACTCTTTTGTTACATTCTACATTTGTGTCCTTGCACTGCTGAACTGCCATGAGAGCCGTGTAGCCTCTCATGATATCACACTACGTATTTTAGACATTTGCAGTCCATACATTAAAGGGTTAAAGAGCGGTTGGCAGAGCAGAAAGTATAATGATAAAACATTTTGTAACATCATGGGTACACTGCTCATATCAAACCTGCTGTGTAAAATTGAAAGACCCCAAAGAAAAGTTGATGAGAGGCGAGGTGAGGTGTGCAGGTACTGACAGCTTTCTGTCTCGTCTCTTTAGAACCAGAAAACACACTTTAAGGATCCTCATGTAGAGTAGGGATTAATATAAGAAGACCAACAACTTCAAGACGTAAGAGAGTCCGTAAATGTTGTTCACTCTGGTGTCAGAGCAGGCCAGTTTGACAATAGAGTAGTTATCACAGTAAACTGTGTTAATGATGTTCCCACACAGCTGTAAAGGAACACTTAAAGATATTGTGACTCCAATTCCAACAAATGGGTACAACCATGTTAGAGCAATAAGCACGGCAACCTTGTTAGTTGTCATACGTGAGTGATATTGCAGAGGATAACAGATAGCAAGATATCTGTCATAAGACATGATGGCTAAGGTGCAAAATTCTCTACCTCCATAAGAGTACAAACACACAATCTGCAGGAAGCAGAAGGGAGCAGAAACAGTGTGAATGTCAGAGAGGATCTGAACCAGAAGGAATGGAAACAACCCTGTACTACCATACAGTTCATTTACAAACAGGCTGACCAGAAAAGGTACATAGGTTCATGTAAGCTCCTGTTCACACAGATAACCACAACCAGCAGCACATTGCACACACTGTTAAAACATAAAAACACATAATGATCAGAAACAGTAAGTATTTAAAGAGCCCAATAACAAAGTATGCTCCAAAAATGAAATATGAAACCTGTGTATAGTTTTCATAATTAGAGTTCAGTTCCCAACACAACCTTTCAGCTTTGCACAGCATGAACAACGTTACACTTTGTAGATCTGCAGAAATCAAATGAGTTAAAATGTCAAATGTTCTCTTATCATAGACTCACAGCATTAACACACACACAGTATTCAGCCTGCAGACAGTAAAGACATCAGTTATCACAATAACACACTCTCCATAGTTACCATCTACCTTATTCAGAGTCAATATAACGTTAATGTTAGAAATGATAGAACACAGTTCAGTCAGCACAGGATGAACAGCTGACAATGTTACATTTTGTTCAAGATTCACAGAAACCAGACTAGTTTAGATGTTACACTTCTGCTCATTCTGGACTCACAGCATTAACACACACGCAGTATTCAGCCTGCAGACAGTAAAGACATCAGTTATCACAATAACACACTCTCTCCACTCACCAGCTACCATGTTCAGGTTAGAATGACAGAAAGTGAGATCATATACAGTGGTGTGAAAAAGTGTTTGCCCCTTCCTCATTTCCTGTTCCTTTGCATGTTTGTCACACTTAAGTGTTTGAACATCAAACCAATTTAAACAATAGTCAAGGACAACACAAGTAAACACAAAATGCAATTTGTAAATGAAGGTGTTTATTATTAAAGGTGAAAAAATCCAAACCATCATGGCCCTGTGTGAAAAAGTGATTGCCCCTAAACCTAATAACTGGTTGGGCCACCCTTAGCAGCAACAACTGCAACCAAGCGTTTGCGATAATGTGCAATGAGGCTTTTACAGTCCTGGAGGAATTTTGGCCCACTCATCTTTGCAGAATTGTCCTAATTCAGTTACATTAGAGGGTTTTCGAGCATGAACGGCCTTTTTAAGGTCATACCACAACATCTCAATAGGATTCAGGTCAGGACTTTGGCTAGGCCACTCCAAAGTCTTCATTTTGTTTTTCTTCAGCCATTCGGTGGTGGACTTGCTGGTGTGTTTAGGATCATTGTCCTGCTGCAGAACCCAAGTTCGTTTCAGCTTGAGTACACGAACAGATGGTCGGACATTCTCCTTCAGGATCTCTTGGTAGACAGCAGAATTCATAGTTCCTTTTATCACGGCAAGTCTTCCAGGTCCTGAAGCAGCAAAACAGCCCCAGACCATCACACTACCACCACCATATTTTACTGTTGGTATAATGTTCTTTTTATGAAATGCAGTGTTCCTTCTACGCCAGATATACTTGGACACACACCTTCCAAAGAGTTCCACTTTTGTCTCATCGGTCCACAGAATGTTGTCCCAAAAGTCTTGGGGATCATCAAGATGTGTTGTGGAGAAATTGAGACGAGCTTTGATGTTCTTTTTGCTCAGCAGTGGTTTTCTCCTTGGAACTCTGCCATGCAGGCCATTTTTGCCCAGTCTTTTCCTGATGGTGGAGGCATGAACGCTGACCTTAACTGAGGCAAGTGAGGCCTGCAGTTCTTTGGACGTTGTTGTGGGGTCTTTTGTGACCTCTTGGATGAGTCGTCGCTGCGCTCTTGGGGTAATTTTGGCGGCGGCCACTCCTGGGAAGGTTCACCACTGTTCCATGTCTTCGCCATTTGTGGATAATGGCTCTCACTGTGGTTCGCTGGATTCCCAAAGCTTTGGAAATGGCTTTATAACCCTTTCCAGACTGATAGATCTCAATTACTTTCTTTCTCAATTGTTCCTGAATTTCTTTGGGTCTCGGCATGATGTGTAGCTTTTAAGGATCTTCTGGTGGACCTTACTGTGTCAAGCAGCTCCTATTTAAGTGATGCCTTGATTGTGAACAGGTGTGGCAATAATCAGGCCTGGTCGTGGCTAGAGAAATTGAACTCAGGTGTGGACAACCACAGTTATAGTATGTTTTAACAAGGGGGGCAATCACTTTTTCACACAGGGCCATGATGGTTTGGATTTTTTTTCACCTTTAATAATAAACACCTTCATTTACAAATTGCATTTTGTGTTTACTTGTGTTGTCCTTGACTATTGTTTAAATTGGTTTGATGTTCCGAAACACTTAAGTGTGACAAACATGCAAAGGAACAGGAAATGAGGAAGGGGGCAAACACTTTTTCACACCACTGTATGTATAAATATATCATTACATTCATCTGCTGTCACTGCTGTAAAACTGAGATGAAACTCTGAGTCAGCTTCTTTTAAAGTCTTCTAGTCAGAGGGGGGGCACATCAGCAGTCTGGCCTCATCACCCCGGGACACATCTAACTGACGTCAGATCTTCTACTCTTAGAAAAAAAAAACATAGGTCAGTTAAAAAAAAAAATAAAGAAATATGAATTGATTCTTTTTTCCCAGTATCCATCGCAGTATCAGTATCCATCCATCCATCTTCATCCCCTTATCCGGTGGCGGGTCTCGGGGGCAGCAGCTCCAGCACGAAACCCCAAACTTCCCCCTTTCCCGAGCCACATCAACCAGCTCCGACTGGGGATCCCGAGGCGTTCCCAGGCCAGGTTGGAGATATAATCTCTCCACCTAGTCCTGGGTCTTCCCCCTGTCCTCCTCCTCCCAGCTGGACTTCTCTCCACCTAGTCCTGGGTCTTCCCGAGGCCTCTTTCCAGCTGGATGTGCGTGGAACACCTCCCTGGGGAGGCACCCAGGGAGACATCTGGCTTACCAGATGCCTAAACCACCTCAACTGGCTCCTTTCGGCCTGCAAAAGAACAGCGGCTCTACTCCTGAGCTCCTCCCGGATGGCTGATCTTCTCACCCCTACCTCTAAGGGAGACGCCAGCCACCCTCCTGAGGAAACCCATTTGGGCAGCCTGGTACCCTGGATCTCATTCTTTCGGCCATGGCCCAGTCTTCATGACCATAGGTGAGGGTAGGAACTGGCCTGGCCTGGCCTGTGGCTCGAGAGCCTTGCCTGGCCTGGCTCCTGGCCTCCTTTTCTGGCAACTGTGCCTGGCCTGGCCCTGCCTGGCCACTCCTCCCCTGGCCCTCTGGCCTGGCTGGCGCTGGCCTGGCCCCTGGCTCCTGGCCTGGACCCCTGGCCTTTGGCCTGGCCTGGCACTTGGCCTGGCCTGGCCTGGCCTTCCCTGGCCTGGCCCTGGCCTGGCCTGGCCTGGCCTGGCCTAGCCTGGCCCCTGGCCTGGCCTGGTGGCCTGGCCCTGGCCCGGCCCTGGCCTGGCCTGGCCTGGCCCCGGCCTGTGCCTGGCCTGGCCTGGCCTGGCCTGGCCTGGCCCTGGCCACCTGGCCTGGCCTGGCCTGGCCTGGCCTGGCCTGGCCCACCTGGCAACCTGGCCTGGCCCTGGCCCTGGCCTGGCCTGGCCTGGCCCCTGGCCTGGCCCTGACCCTGGCCTGGCCTGGCCTGGGCCCTGGCCCTGGCCTGGCCTGGCCTGGCCTGGCCTGGCCTGGCCTGGCCTGGCCTGGCCCTGGCCTGGCCTGGCCTGGCCTGGCCTGGCCTGGCCTGGCCTGGCCTGGCCTGGCCTGGCCTGGCCTGGCCTGGCCTGGCCCTGGCCTGGCCTGGCCTGGCCTGGCCTGGCCTGGCCTGGCCTGGCCTGGCCTGGCCCACTGGCGGCCTGGCCTGGCCTGGCCTGGCCTGGCCTGGCCTGGCCTGGCCTGGCCCTGGCCTGGCCTGGCCTGGCCTGGCCTGGCCTGGCCTGGCCTGGCCTGGCCTGGCCTGGCCTGGCCTGGCCTGGCCTGGCCTGGCCTGGCCTGGCCTGGCCTGGCCTGGCCTGGCCTGGCCTGGCCTGGCCTGGCCTGGCCTGGCCTGGCCTGGCCTGGCCCTGGCCTGGCCTGTGGCTGGCCTGGCCTGGCCTGGCCTGGCCTGGCCCTGGCCCTGGCCTGGCCTGGCCTGGCCTGGCCTGGCCTGGCCTGGCCTGGCCTGGCCTGGCCTGGCCTGGCCTGGCCTGGCCTGGCCTGGCCTGGCCTGGCCTGGCCTGGCCTGGCCTGGCCTGGCCTGGCCTGGCCTGGCCTGGCCTGGCCTGGCCTGGCCTGGCCTGGCCTGGCCCTGGCCTGGCCTGGCCTGGCCTGGCCTGGCCTGGCCTGGCCTGGCCTGGCCCCTGGCCTGGCTGGCCTGGCCTGGCCTGGCCTGGCCCTGGCCTGGCCTGGCCTGGCCTGGCCTGGCCTGGCCTGGCCTGGCCTGGCCTGGCCTGGCCTGGCCTGGCCTGGCCTGGCCTGGCCTGGCCCTGGCCTGGCCTGGCCTGGCCTGGCCTGGCCTGGCCTGGCCTGGCCTGGCCTGGCCTGGCCTGGCCTGGCCTGGCCTGGCCTGGCCTGGCCCCTGGCCTGGCCTGGCCTGGCCTGGCCTGGCCTGGCCTGGCCTGGCCTGGCCTGGCCTGGCCTGGCCTGGCCTGGCCCTGGCCTGGCCCTGGCCTGGCCTGGCCTGGCCTGGCCTGGCCCTGGCCTGGCCTGGCCCTGGCCTGGCCTGGCCTGGCCTGGCCCTGGCCTGGCCTGGCCCTGGCCCTGGCCCTGGGCCTGGCCTGGCCTGGCCTGGCCTGGCCTGGCCTGGCCTGGCCTGGCCTGGCCTGGCCCTGGCCCCTGGCCTGGCCTGGCCTGGCCTGGCCTGGCCTGGCCCTGGCCTGGCCTGGCCTGGCCTGGCCTGGCCTGGCCTGGCCTGGCCTGGCCTGGCCTGGCCCTGGCCTGGCCTGGCCTGGCCTGGCCTGGCCTGGCCTGGCCTGGCCTGGCCTGGCCCTGGCCTGGCCTGGCCTGGCCCTGGCCTGGCCTGGCCTGGCCTGGCCTGGCCTGGCCTGGCCTGGCCCTGGCCTGGCCTGGCCTGGCCTGGCCTGGCCTGGCCTGGCCTGGCCTGGCCTGGCCTGGCCTGGCCTGGCCTGGGCCTGGCCTGGCCTGGCCTGGCCTGGCCTGGCCTGGGCCTGGCCTGGCCCTGGCCTGGCCTGGCCTGGCCTGGCCTGGCCTGGCCTGGCCTGGCCTGGCCTGGCCTGGCCTGGCCTGGCCTGGCCTGGCCTGGCCTGGCCTGGCCTGGCCTGGCCTGGCCTGGCCTGGCCTGGCCTGGCCTGGCCTGGCCTGGCCTGGCCTGGCCTGGCCCTGGCCTGGCCTGGCCTGGCCTGGCCTGGCCTGGCCTGGCCTTCTGGCCTGGCCTGGCCTGGCCTGGCCTGGCCTGGCCTGGCCTGGCCTGGCCTGGCCTGGCCTGGCCTGGCCTGGCCTGGCCTGGCCCCTGGCCTGGCCTGGCCTGGCCTGGCCTGGCCTGGCCTGGCCTGGCCTGGCCTGGCCTGGCCTGGCCTGGCCTGGCCTGGCCTGGCCTGGCCCTGGCCTGGCCTGGCTGGCCTGGCCTGGCCTGGCCCTGGCCTGGCCCTGGCCTGGCCTGGCCTGGCCTGGCCTGGCCTGGCCTGGCGGCCTGGCCTGGCCTGGCCTGGCCTGGCCTGGCCTGGCCTGGCCTGGCCTGGCCTGGCCTGGCCTGGCCTGGCCTGGCCTGGCCTGGCCTGGCCTGGCCTGGCCTGGCCTGGCCTGGCCTGGCCTGGCCTGGCCTGGCCTGGCCTGGCCTGGCCTGGCCTGGCCTGGCCTGGCCTGGCCTGGCCTGGCCCCTGGCCTGGCCTGGCCTGGCCTGGCCTGGCCCTGGCCTGGCCTGGCCTGGCCTGGCCCCTGGCCTGGCCTGGCCTGGCCTGGCCTGGCCTGGCCCTGGCCTGGCCTGGCCTGGCCTGGCCTGGCCTGGCCTGGCCTGGCCCTGGCCTGGCCTGGCCTGGCCTGGCCTGGCCTGGCCTGGCCTGGCCTGGCCTGGCCTGGCCTGGCCTGGCCTGGCCTGGCCTGGCCTGGCCTGGCCTGGCCTGGCCTGGCCTGGCCTGGCCTGGCCTGGCCTGGCCTGGCCTGGCCTGGCCTGGCCTGGCCTGGCCTGGCCTGGCCTGGCCTGGCCTGGCCCTGGCCTGGCCTGGCCCTGGCCTGGCCCTGGCCTGGCCTGGCCTGGCCTGGCCTGGCCTGGCCTGGCCTGGCCTGGCCTGGCCTGGCCTGGCCTGGCCTGGCCTGGCCTGGCCTGGCCTGGCCTGGCCTGGCCTGGCCTGGCCTGGCCTGGCCTGGCCCCTGGCCTGGCCTGGCCTGGCCTGGCCTGGCCTGGCCTGGCCTGGCCTGGCCTGGCCTGGCCCTGGCCTGGCCTGGCTGGCCTGGCCTGGCCTGGCCTGGCCTGGCCTGGCCTGGCCTGGCCTGGCCTGGCCTGGCCCTGGCCTGGCCTGGCCTGGCCTGGCCTGGCCTGGCCTGGCCCCTGGCCTGGCCCTGGCCTGGCCTGGCCTGGCCTGGCCTGGCCTGGCCTGGCCTGGCCTGGCCTGGCCTGGCCTGGCCTGGCCTGGCCTGGCCTGGCCTGGCCTGGCCTGGCCTGGCCCTGGCCTGGCCTGGCCTGGCCTGGCCCTGGCCTGGCCTGGCCTGGCCTGGCCTGGCCTGGCCTGGCCTGGCCTGGCCTGGCCTGGCCTGGCCTGGCCTGGCCTGGCCTGGCCTGGCCTGGCCTGGCCTGGCCTGGCCTGGCCTGGCCTGGCCTGGCCTGGCCTGGCCCTGGCCTGGCCTGGCCTGGCCTGGCCTGGCCTGGCCCTGGCCTGGCCTGGCCTGGCCTGGCCTGGCCTGGCCCTGGCCTGGCCTGGCCTGGCCTGGCCCTGGCCTGGCCTGGCCTGGCCTGGCCTGGCCTGGCCTGGCCTGGCCTGGCCTGGCCTGGCCTGGCCCTGGCCTGGCCTGGCCTGGCCTGGCCTGGCCTGGCCTGGCCTGGCCTGGCCTGGCCTGGCCTGGCCTGGCCTGGCCTGGCCTGGCCTGGCCTGGCCTGGCCTGGCCTGGCCTGGCCTGGCCTGGCCTGGCCTGGCCTGGCCTGGCCTGGCCTGGCCTGGCCTGGCCTGGCCTGGCCTGTTGGCCTGGCCTGGCCTGGCCTGGCCTGGCCTGGCCTGGCCTGGCCTGGCCTGGCCTGGCCTGGCCTGGCCTGGCCTGGCCTGGCCTGGCCTGGCCTGGCCTGGCCTGGCCTGGCCCTGGCCTGGCCTGGCCTGGCCTGGCCTGGCCTGGCCTGGCCTGGCCTGGCCTGGCCTGGCCTGGCCTGGCCTGGCCTGGCCTGGCCTGGCCCTGGCCTGGCCTGGCCTGGCCTGGCCTGGCCTGGCCTGGCCTGGCCTGGCCCTGGCCCCTGGCCTGGCCTGGCCTGGCCTGGCCTGGCCTGGCCTGGCCCTGGCCTGGCCTGGCCTGGCCTGGCCTGGCCTGGCCTGGCCTGGCCTGGCCTGGCCTGGCCTGGCCTGGCCTGGCCCTGGCCTGGCCTGGCCTGGCCTGGCCTGGCCTGGCCTGGCCTGGCCTGGCCTGGCCTGGCCTGGCCTGGCCTGGCCTGGCCTGGCCCTGGCCTGGCCTGGCCTGGCCTGGCCTGGCCTGCCTGGCCTGGCCTGGCCTGGCCTGGCCTGGCCTGGCCTGGCCTGGCCCCTGGGCCTGGCCTGGCCTGGCCTGGCCTGGCCTGGCCTGGCCTGGCCTGGCCTGGCCTGGCCTGGCCTGGCCTGGCCTGGCCTGGCCTGGCCTGGCCCTGGCCCTGGCCTGGCCTGGCCTGGCCTGGCCTGGCCTGGCCTGGCCTGGCCCTGGCCTGGCCTGGCCTGGCCTGGCCTGGCCTGGCCTGGCCTGGCCTGGCCTGGCCTGGCCCTGGCCTGGCCTGGCCTGGCCTGGCTGGCCTGGCCTGGCCTGGCCTGGCCTGGCCTGGCCTGGCCTGGCCTGGCCTGGCCTGGCCTGGCCTGGCCTGGCCTGGCCTGGCCTGGCCTGGCCTGGCCTGGCCTGGCCCACAGGCCTGGCCCTGGCCTGGCCTGGCCTGGCCTGGCCTGGCCTGGCCTGGCCTGGCCTGGCCCCTGGCCTCAACCCTGGCCTGGCCTGGCCTGGCCTGGCCTGGCCTGGCCTGGCCTGGCCCTGGCCACCAGGACACACGGTCCTGCCTAAACCCCAGCTGGGTAAATACCGTAGTAACTATTTTATGCAATACTGAGACCAGACATACGGTCGAATTGAAAGAAACTACAGCGAGGCCAGACAAGCGGTCCAAATTAAAAGTAACGTTTTACTGCAACCGAGGGGCCAGTCACCCCAGGTCGAATTGGACAATTCAAGACCCTCTGCCTAAAATTGGCAGCCCAAGTAGTGGTCTTATTGAAATAACTATGCCTGCACTCAAACCTGTGCTACAAAGTGGCATGTAAGTAAAGTAACGTTTTACTGCGACCCCGGCCAGTCACACGGCGAACTAGACAATCAAGACCCTCTGCCGCAAATTGGCAATCAAGTAGTGGTCTTATTGAAATAACTATACCTACACTCAAATCGGTGCTACAAAGTGGCATGTAGGGGACATTGGTTACTGGCGTGCGCCGGCCAGTGCATCTGCCTTTGGTCCCCTATCTAACTGCCCAGTCGTCGGACGACGGGATCATCGAGATAATTTATCAAAACCTAACCCAGCCAGTGCCTTCGGACAAAGGCGCTCACATCAAGTCCAGTGTACAATGATCCTTCCTACCGACTTCCTAATGCCTTAAAAATGAAATTAAAGAAGAAAACCCGAGACCAGACAAGCGGTCCACATTAAAAGAAGCGATTTTCTGCAACTCCGAGGCCAGACAAACGGTCCAAATTAAAAGAAATGATTTACTGCAACCGGAGACCAGACCAACGGTCCAAATTAAATTTTCTACAACCCGAGGCCAGACAAGCGGTCAAATTAAAAGAAATGATTTTCTGCAACCGGAGGCCAGACCAACGGTCCAAATTAAAAACAATTTTCTACAACCCAGAGGCCAGACCAACGGTCCAAATTAAAAGAAACAATTTTCTACAACCCAGAGGCCAGACCAACGGTCCAAATTAAAAAGAAATGATTTTCTGCAACCGGAGGCCAGACCAACGGTCCAAATTAAAAGAAACAATTTTCTACAACTCAGAGGCCAGACCAACGGTCCAAATTAAAAAGAAACAATTTTCTGCCCAGAGGCCAGACAAACGGTCCAAATTAAAAGAAATGATTTTCTGCAACCCGGAGACCAGACCAACGGTCCAAATTAAAAGAAACAATTTTCTACAACTCAGAGGCCAGACCAACGGTCCAAATTAAAAGAAACAATTTTCTACAACCCAGAGGCCAGACCAACGGTCCAAATTAAGAAGAAACAATTTACTGCGACCGAGGCCAGTCACACGGTCGAGTTGGACAATTCAAGACCCTTTGCATAAAATTGGCAATCCAAGTAGTGGTCTTATTGAAATAACTATGCCTGCACTCAAACCTGTGCTACAAAGTGACATGTAAGTAAAAGTAACGTTTACTGCGACCGGACTTGCAGTCACACGGTCCGAATTAATTCAAGACCCTCTGCCGCAAATTGGCAATCCAAGTAGTGGTCTTATTGAAATAACTATGCCTACACTCAAATCGGACAGAGCGGGGGTGGATCATTGAGATAATTTATCAAAAACCTAACCTAACCCTTTTAATAAATTCTTTTACTAAATTATTTTAATAAAATTTGTTTTAATACTTTGTTTAATACATAGTTTTAATACATAATTTTAATTCATTTTTAAAATAATAAACCTTATAATGGTTTAAAGACATCATTAATATTTTTAAAAAATAACTATGAATACAATAACAATAATAAAATCAAAGACAAACCTTTTCATTCTTCTCCCTCTCTTCCCTCATGCAAATGAGGGGTAGAGAGAGGGAGGTAAATACTTGCCCGGCCATAGGCGGGAGACTGAGGCCCCGAATGCGGTCCACTCTCCTGACTCTACCTCCTTCCTCTTTTCTTAAATTTTCTGGGAGGGTAGAGTTTACATGCCACACCCGGCGGGGGAGGTATTTCACCCCCTCTCCCTGACTCTGCCTCTTTCCTTAATAATAATTTTTTTCACAGAGACCCTAAACCTAACCCCTAAAACTAGCCCTAACCTTAACCCTGCCTGGACCCAGCCCCAATCCTCTTTCCAGGCTTTAGGCTCCTGGCCCTAAGCCTGGCCCTAAATGCCTGGCCCTGGCCTGGCCTGGCCCCTAGCCTGGCCTGGCAGCCCAGGATGTCTGGCCTAATCTCGGCCCCTAACCTTAACCTCAGTCTTAATCCTAATCTTAATATTTAACCCTAAAGCTTAGCCTAACTCTCAGTCCGTTCCAGGACCCCAACCCTAACCTTAATTCTTACCGTTTAACCATGAGCACCTAAAACCCTAATCCCTATTATACCTAACCTAAACCTAATTACAACCTTAAGGTACCTAACCAACCTCAACCTGATCCTAACCATAATCTAATCTTACCTAAACCCAAATCACAAACTAGCCCCTAACTCCTAAACCTAACTCTAACCCTTAACCCTAAACATAACCCTTAACCTAACCCCTCAGGGTACCAAACATAACGAATAATGATATTGTTCCTTTAAAATGCTCTAAAAATATTTAACCGAAATATCCTTTAACCTGTTGACCCTTAAACACCCACCTACCTAATTAATACCTTTCTTAATTAATTATTTTTTCCCCCAATTTTGTTGGTGCCTAAAATAGTGTTGCATTTGCCCTTTAATTCATGATGGATGGTTTTGATCTTTGACAGTCGCCGACTCGGGGGACGTCTTGGGACAGTGTTGGGCCCAGCTCCGTTGAGCGGCCCTCAATTCAAACCCATTTAATTATTATAATGGAGGGACACCACATTAATCTGTCCATCTGTTTCACTTATGGTTCTATCTTACTGAATATAGGCATGATGGGAAAATAATACGAATAATTAAATTCGGTCAGGAAATAAATTTTTATTGGACCAAAATTTTAACTAAAATGCAGCAAGGTATTATGGGTCACACTTCTCTACACCATGAGTGAAAGATATCACTTGCAAAACCACTACCCCGAAAAATTGACCCCAAGTCAGAGCTTCTGAGGACGCATCTTTCACGGTGAGTCACTCTGCATACCTGGGGTCGTGCGTTGTATGGGACACAGGTATTTGCATATACTTTAGTATATAGGCTCTAACCTTCCTGTAGTCGTGCGGTGTATGGGGCACAGGCTAGGTCTAAAATCCTAACTTTGAAGTTAAAATTTTCTTAAAAAATTTTTTCTTCAAACTTTTACTATATTGGCTCTTAAAATTAGTTTTACTTCTAGCATTTCCTGGGACTGTGCGTTGTATGGAGTACAGGAATGCTTTCAAAAATAGACTAATTTCCGACTATAGACCTGATTTTTAACCGGGTCTTTAGTCGGACTCCATGATCTCCAGACCTCCCAGATCTTCAAGACCTTCAGACCTCCTAGACCTCCAGAAACCAAAGCTTCGGCCTAGCTCTGAGTTCTAACCGGGATACCTAGCGGTGTTAACGACGGTTTCCTCAGACAGGCGGTGCGTGTCGGCCCCGTGTCCGCCTCTAGGACAGCACTGCGGAGTGGTGGTCCACGGCAGCAGGACCTTAATCGTAGCCAAGTCTTCTATGAGGTTTAGCCTCACCAACGCAACAGCCCATTGTGCACCACATACGTTTAATTTGGTCCTTTTCTGACTAAAAAAACTTAAATTGAACTCTTCAAACTTTTACCCTCCAAACTTTTAAACTCCAAATTCTCCGTCCCCTGATCCAGCTTAGGTGATCAGGTCGTGGATGCAACGGGACCTAGGCCTCCGCTCAGCTTGGACCTCTATTTCGAATCCTTAGTTTTAGTTCTTTTAGCCGATTAGCTACTTTATGGCTAGTAACTATTTTAGCCATTTTTTAGCCGTTACTTAATTCATAATCTCCTTTTTAGTCTAAAACTAACTTATTATTTAGACCTAAAAACCAACCCTTTTAGCCTTTAACATTATTTTAGCCATAACTTACTTAATTTTGAAGATTTATCTCCAAAAAACTCTTACTTTCTAGAATTTTAGCCCCCCTCTTAATTTAATTAGCAACCAAAAAAACTTAGCAACTTAGCATATTTAAACCTTTTTAGGTTTACTTAGTATATTAACCTATTTTTCTATAAAAATTGCTCCGGAGCTTTAAACGTTAATTTAAACCTTAAAAATTTTTTCCTATTTAACTCCTATCTTACCAAATAAAAATAACTCTTAGACATAGATTTATGATCCAATTTACCTCTATTTAAGACTTTAACCATTTTAGACACCAAAAAGCCCAAAGTTCATGATCCTAAAACTTAACCTCCACCTTCTATAACAAAAAAACCAATTGACTATGGGACACACTCCGGGACTTGATCAATCCCGAGAGGGCCGCCCTCAGTTGAGAGTGTCTAGTTGGTAATGGCCGAAACACTCGATGATACTGAGGTTCACTACTGATGATGTGTCCTAAATTTATACCTAATAATTAACTATATTCAAAAAGCTTTAGTGTTAGTTTTAATCATATATTTTTAAACATAACTTTTCAAACCAAGACCTTAATTTTCCACAAAAAATACTTTTAAAACTTCAAAATATAATCCTAAGCCTGGTACCTCAACCTGTAAAAATAATCCTAACCTTCTAGAATCTAATCCAAATTTTATCCTATACCTTTAAACGTACCTCCACAAAATAATTTTCAAACACTGATTTAAATCTTGTCTATAAATGTAACCATTGGTCCTCCGACTCCCCCTCCCTTGGGGGAAGGAGACCAGATAATGGTTTGATTTTACGCTGTGCATACTTTTTTTCACCCTATCCCTTTTTCTTTTTAGCTCCCGTTAGAAACTAATATAGTCATCTCAACTAATCTAAATATACAATCATAGAATTACATTAAATTGTTAGAACTTACCTTAATTAGGGTACCTACCTCGACTTCTCCGATGCGTCCGAATCCACCTTTTAAGCAATTTACATAGAAGAATTTACCGTACAAGAACACCTTAAAACGTACCTGAATAAATCGACAGAACACTTACCTTATTAGAAAAATACAAACCTTAACTTACACACCCTATCCAAAAACACTTACCTGCTCAAAAGCACAATTAGAAGAGTCACCCTCTTGTATTAGATCCATTTCTACCAAAACAAAAATACGATTGAACCTAGACATTTAATATAAAACCAGAAAAAGTGAAATACAGAGAAATAGACATGAAAATAACCCAAAAGCCAGACAAACGGTTTACATAAACCCAACTGGGTCAATATCGTAGTAACTATTTTATGCAACCTTGAGACCAGACAAACGGTCCGTATTGAAAGAAACGATTTACTGTAACCAAGAGACCAGACACACGGTCCACCTAAACCCAACCAGCTGGGTAAATACCGTAGTAACTATTTTATGCAATACTGAGACCAGACATACGGTCGAATTGAAAGAAACTACTGCAACCCCGAGGCCAGACAAACGGTCCAAATTAAAAGTAACGTTTTACTGCAACCCGAGGGCCAGTCCACGGTCGAATTGGACAATTCAAGACCCTCTGCCGCAAATTGGCAACCCAAGTAGTGGTCTTATTGAAATAACTATGCCTGCACTCAAACCTGTGCTACAAAGTGGCATGTAAGTAAAAGTAACGTTTTACTGCGACCCGAGGGCCAGTCACACGGCCCGAACTAGACAATCCAAGACCCTCTGCCGCAAATTGGCAATCCAAGTAGTGGTCTTATTGAAATAACTATACCTACACTCAAATCGGTGCTACAAAGTGGCATGTAGGGGGACATTGTGGGAATGGTGAGCTGACTACTGACGTGCGCCGGCCAGTGCATCTGCCTTTGGTCCCCTATCTAACTGCCCAGTCGTCGGACGAGCGGGGGATCATCGAGATAATTTATCAAAAACCTAACCCTAACCCGAGGGCCAGTCACACGGTCAGTTGAACAAATTCAAGACCCTTTGCCGCAAATTGGCAATCCAAGTAGTGGTCTTATTGAAATAACTATGCCTGCACTCAAACCTGTGCTACAAAGAGTGACATGTAAATAAAGTAACGTTCTGCGACCGAGAGGCCAGTCACCACGGTCGAATTAATAATTCAAGACCCTCTGCCGCAAATTGGCAATCCAAGTAGTGGTCTTATTGAAATAACTATGCCTACCTCCAAATCGGACGAAGCGGGGTGGATCATTGAGATAATTTATCAAAACCTAACCCTAACCCTTTTAATAAATTCTTTTACTAAATTATTTTAATAAAATTTGTTTTAATACTTTGTTTTAATACATAGTTTTAATACATAATTTTAATTCATTTTAAAATAATAAACCTTATAATGGTTTAAAAGACATCATTAATATTTTTTTAAAAATAACTATGAATACAATAACAATAATAAAATCCAAAGACAAACCTTTTCATTCTTCTCCCTCTCTTCCCTCATGCAAATGAGGGAGTAGGGGAGGACAAATCTCTGCCCGGCCATAGGCGGGGAGACTGAGGCCCGAATGCGGTCCACTCTCCTGACTCTACCTCCTTCCTCTTTTCTTAAATTTTCTGGGAGGGGTAGAGTTTACATGCCACACCCGGCGGGGAAGGAGGTATTTCACCCCTCTCCCTGACTCTGCCTCTTTCCTTAATAATAATTTTTCACAGGAACCCTAAACCTAACCCCCTAAAACTAGCCCTAACCTTAACCTACCCTGAACCCAACCCCAATCCTCTTTCCAAACTTTAAACTCCTAACCCTAAACCTAACCTAAATGCCCGCCCTAACCTAACCTAACCCTAACCTAACCTAACCTTGAATATCAACCAATCTCAGCCCCTAACCCAAAACCTCAATCTTAATCCTAATCTTAATATTTAACCTAAACTTAACCTAACTCTCAATCCATTCCAGGACCCCAGCCCTAACCTTAATTCTTACCATTTAACCATGAAAGCACCTAAAACCTAATCCTATTATACCTAACCTTAAACCTAATTACAACAAGGTGCCTAACCTTAACCTCAACCCCACAATCCTAACCATAATCTAATCTTACCTAAACCCAAATCACAAACTAGCCCCTAACTCCTAAACCTAACTCTAACCCCTTAACCCTAAACATAACCCTTAACCCTAACCCCACCTCAGGGTACCAAACATAACGAATAATGATATTGTTCCTTTAAAATGCTCTAAAATATTTAACCGAAATATCCCTTTAACCTGTTGACCCTTAAACACCCACCTACCTAATTAATACCTTTCTTAATTAATAATTTTTTCCCCCAATTTTGTTCGATGCCTAAAATAGTGTTGCATTTGCCCTTTAATTCATGATGGATGGTTTTGATCTTTGACAGTCGCCGACTCGGGGGCGTCTTGGGACGAGTGTTGGGCCCAGCTCCGTTGGCGGCCCTCAATTCAAACCCATTTAATTATTATAATGGAGGGACACCACATTAATCTGTCCATCTGTTTCACTTATGGTTCTATCTTACTGAATATAGGCATGATGGGAAAATAATACGAATAATTAAATTCGGTCAGGAAATAAATTTTTATTGGACCAAAATTTTAACTAAAATGCAGCAAGGTATTATGGGTCACACTTCTCTACACCATGAGTGAAAGATATCACTTGCAAAACCACTACCCCGAAAAATTGACCCCAAGTCAGAGCTTCTGAGGACCATCTTTCACGGTGAGTCACTCTGCATACCTGGGGTGGTGTGCGTTGTATGGGACACAGGTATTTGCATATACTTTAGTATATAGGCTCTAACCTTCCTGTAGTCGTATTGTGGGGGCACAGGCTGGGTCTAAAATCCTAACTTTGAAGTTAAAATTTTCTTAAAAATTTTTCTTCAAACTTTTACTATATTGGCTCTTAAAATTAGTTTTACTTCTAGCATTTCCTGGGACTGTGCGTTGTATGGAGTACAGGAATGCTTTCAAAAATAGACTAATTTCCGACTATAGACCTGATTTTTAACCGGGTCTTTAGTCGGACTCCATGATCTCCAGACCTCCCAGATCTTCAAGACCTTCAGACCTCCTAGACCTCCAGAAACCAAAGCTTCGGCCTAGCTCTGAGTTCTAACCGGGGATACCTAGCGGTGTTAACAGCGGTTTCCTCAGACAGGCGAGTCGTATGCGGCCCCGTGTCCGCCTCTAGGACAGCACTGCGGGAGTGGTGGTCCACGGCAGCAGGACCTTAATAGCCAAGTCTTCTATGAGGTTTAGCCTCTCACCAACATAACAGCCCATTGTGCACCACATACGTTTAATTTGGTCCTTTTCTGACTAAAAAACTTAAATTGAACTCTTCAAACTTTTACCCTCAAACTTTTAAACTCCAAATTCTCGTCCCTGATCCAGCTTAGGTGATCAGGTCATTAGATCTAACGGGACCTAGGCCTCCGCTCAGCTTGGACCTCTATTTGAATCCTTAGTTTTAGTTCTTTTAGCCGATTAGCTACTTTAGTAAGTAACTATTTTAGCCATTTTTTA